>VDFB02320276.1:0-57500 GCA_007258455.2 Sequoia sempervirens | reverse complement strand
CATAGTCTCCTCCTGACTTCGTATTCATCGGTGGCATCAGCCCAAAAGTCTTCCAGTTCCACTCTGTGCTTGTACCTTCTTCCTTCTATTGCCCGAATATTATGATGTGGGTCAAAGTTGACCTTGGACTTGTAGGCTGTAAATGGGTACCACTGGATTTCCAACCTTGCACTCTCAGCTGCCTGTGAGGACGGACAAGATTCCAACATATTCCCGATGAACAATGGGAATGTAATAGATGCCTTCTTGGTTGGCCTCTGGATGTTCTGATATTCTTCTAACTGTCTCAGGACTTCGAGCAAAACCATCCGATTTGTCGGATAAATTGGCAACTTATAGGGGTTTCCAGTAAACCCTTGGATCCTGATATATGTAAATTTTGGGAATTGGATGAACCAGGACCCATATTTACTGATTAGACTCTTCGCCTCATGACTCAACCTTTGATGTATTCCCCCTTGGAGTGTTCTGGTGATATGCATTAAGAATGCATCATGTGCCCTTCTGAAATGAGACTTCTCCTTCAACTGGAGTTGCGGGTAACAATCGTAAGGTTTGAGTTCGTTCTCTTCGCTACCAACTTTTCCCTTGCAAGTCAGTCCTAGATACTTATATGATCTGGCCAACAAGTAGACAACATACGAGCTCATATGGAAAGACTTAGTCTCTTCCAGATTGATCAATTGCTCGTGGAGATTGTCACTTATCATCCGTGACCAATTGAACATTTTCACGCCAGAAGTGATCTCATCTATGAAATAGTACATCCAGCTCTCAAAGAATGCACCCTGTGGGTTGCCAGCTATTCTGTTCAGCATCAGGATGATGTCTCTAAAATCTTCTTTGAAATCTGTCCGGCGAGGTCTTTTGGGCATCTTCTTTATTGATGGCTTAGGCTTGTCCAGCCATACCTTGTTAACAGTTGTAGTGCATAAGTCCGGTTGGCTGTCATATAACCTCTTGGCCTCCTCCTTGGTCTTATAGACCGTCCGTGAATGCTCTGGGATGCCGAAGGTTTCTTGGATTGCCACCTCGCCCAAGTGTGCCAGAATTCTGCCATTTGGTGCAATGATCTGCCTCTTTTGAGCATCATAGTGGATAACACATTCCACTATCAATTCTGCACAGTCTATCGCCGGCGAGAATCCTGCTGCTTGGAAAATTCCGTTTCTGATCATCCGCCTGGCTATTGGTGTTGGCAGTCCATTCTGTCCATATACTCTTCTATTGAACTGATCGAAGTCGACATGTCCGAGATCGGTGTCCACAACGTTCTTCCATTTTGAATTGATTTTTGTCTCCCGCTGAGCTCCTTTGCTGGCAAACTTCATTTTTGCTGTCTTTGACGATTCGCCTACCGTGGTCGTCAACCTGTAGTCAGAAAATTAACATTAATATGGAGACTTTTTAAATCAATTTATTCTCATGCCTTGGGCTCGAAAATTTACTTTCAGCTGGTTAAATAATTAAATTGCTGCGAAAAAGCAAGCTGAAAGTAAATGGATGAAGTTAAAATTTTAGCCAGAACTTTTGCTAAGATGAAAGGACAGAAGAAGAATGGCGAATCAACTTGACTAAACATCAAACCTCAGAAAAAGACTGCTGGCTGCAAATCAGATTTAAAATCTGATAATTCACAAGAAAAAGTGCGCCCCCTTTTGCATAGAAGAATTTCAACTTTCAGCCAATAAATCTTCTCTTTTCTCCTACAAAAATTCTCCTCAGCATAACATTACTTCTCTCTGGAAAATTCGATCTTGCCCACTGAACAATCAACTGCCTGATAATTTCGAGAGAGATCAAATTTCTTTTCAGCCGTGTGTGAAAAAATGAGTTGCTGAAACTCATTATAATGCTGAAGGATTTAATTTATTTAGCAATTGCCTTTTCTTCTCTTGATCTCGATTTGTTTTCATTTATTCAAACAGGCAAGTTTCCTTTATTTTTCGAAAAGAATCAGTCTCGAGCTTATTCGGGCAAATCTCATTGATCTTCAAAAATTCGATTTTTTGCTTGAATGTTTATCTTTGATTTTTCGAATTTTGAAAGAAAATATTAAATATTTAATTAAATTCGACCCTTCCAAGTTTTAAATTCATGGTGAATTAAATTTTACTCTTTGGATTTCATCTCTGGCCGACACAATTTATTTTCTTCCAACTCTCGTCTGGCGAATTCGGTTTTGTCCAAGGCATTTTAAATTTCCGAGTAGTTGAAAATAAATTATTAAAATATTAAAATATTTTAATTTATTCCAACCCGTTCGTTTTGGACCCATGGCTATTTCGATTTTCTCTTCATTTTTCTTGGCTAAAAGTGTATTTTCCAATTTTATTCCCAATTTCGTCTAGCCAAGTCAAAACTTAAGCTATTCCGTCGATAATTGTTATGCCAGATCCCTATTTTTCTTTGCCATGGTGAACTTTTAATTGCACTGAGCCTATTTTCTTTTGCCAAAGTCAAATTTTCTCTTGCTCAGTCGAATTTTTCTAGGCAAAATCCCTGTCTGGATGCCTTTATCAGGCGAATTTCCTTGATGCTCGACAAATTCTTATTCCTTCTGGCCAAGGGCGATCCTTCCTTCCTTTGATTTGTGCATCTTTCTCTGTATTCTAGACATCCAAGACTTTAGGCGAAATTTAAATTTCTCTTCACTTTTGTGCTAGGCACACTTCATTTTATTCTTTGCCATAGCCTCATTTCTTGAGCACTTGTCTTCTCAAACTTAGCACTTAGCCTCTTGAAAACGTCATGATGCTTAGTCAAAAATCTCAATTCTTAATCCTTTAGCCTCTATACTTAGGCAAATTTTCGAATTTCCATTGACTAGGTATCAAACACTTGGCAAAAATTGTTTTTTTTCTCCCTTGATAGACCATGGCGGACTTTCCAAGCATTTGGACAACCATCTTGGACGTCCCTCTTTTCTATGGCAGACTTCAAAGAAGTCTAGACATGTGAGGGCGGACTTTGGATGGTCTTTGCATCATCTCTCTTTAGCATGGCAGACTTCCAAAGATTTTAGCACTTTTCTTTACACTTTGCCTCTTGGAAATATCACAACACAGCCAAAATCTTGATTCCACCTTTTTAGGATCTTACACTTAGGCAAAATTTCAAAATTTTCCACCCTTTTAGGCACCAATACTTAGTGAAATTTTTGATTTTTTTCTTCTCATGTGCCTAGGCAGACTTTCCAACCTCTTGGCATGTGCATGGCGGACTTTGTATGCTTCTTGCCACTTCTCCTCAAGTGCATGGCGGACTTTGGAGGGGGCTAGGACATTGAGGGCGGACTTCACAACCTTTTGGCACTTCCTTCTTGAGTGGATGGCGGACTTTCAAAACTTTTGGCACTTCCTTTCAAGTGGATGGCGGACTTTCCAACCCTTTTGGACATGCATGGCGGACTTTAAAGAATCTTAGGACAAGCATGGCGGACTTCATCTTAGTCTTGGACATTCCTCTTCTTCCTCTTGACATTTTCCTTCTTGAAAATGGCGAATTTTCCAGACTTAACCAGATTTTTCATGAGCTCCATCTTTTTCGAGTTAATTTTCTGTGATTTCGACCTCAGATCTGACTGATTTTCCAGAATTTTGATGCCTTTAAGTCTGATTTTTCTCATCTTTTTGACTGATTTTCTAGAATTTTCGCTTGCTTTTCCAGATTTTCTATTTGATTTTCTGAGTGATTTTTTGGTTTTTTTGGACTTCTGAGTGGATTTTTGGAATTCGAAACCTTCTAAATATAGAAACTTTCTAAAAATAGAAAAGAGCAAAACCCTAAAAAATAGGGAACCCCGTTTGGTCCAAAAATGCCAAAAATGAAAAAGTGAAAAAGTAAGATTTCCTAAAAAGTAGGAAGTCTCAGAATTGGCCGAATTCACAGGCGATCTTCGTTTCCTGGGCCTTCTGAGCGCTTCCATGACGTCTACGCATTGATTCAAGCATGGATTACTGACTTGGCTCGGGTAACTCTCGGCAGACTGACTTGAAACTCTTAACAAGATGATCTCACGAAACCGTTGCAAGGAGATAAAACCCTAAAAAAACAAGCAGGCAACTGGGGGTCCCCATTGGCGATGGGGCGATGTGTGAAAAGGTCACAACAGTACGCCCAAGGTTTTGCTCGGGCTCCCCAGTAAAGGACCCGAACCAGGACTGGACCTGGCCGGGTACAGGGGTCAAAACACAAGGACCTGGTAACAGAGAAAATAACAAAAGCTCTTCTGAAGCTTGGAAACAAATTTAAAAAAACTTACAAAAAAAATCTTGCCTTGACTTAAAATTCTCCTTGTTGCAAGCACCTTGATCTTCTAGCAGCTATCTAACATTTTGAGAGGCATGGGAATAGTGAGAACCCAATGTTTGAACACAAATCAAACTTGCAACCTTGAGCAATGATTAGTAATGGAGTTTTGGGTTAGTGAGGATTGAAAGTGATGAAGCCAAGGATAGGGAGCCAAATGAATGGTGACCTTCTCCTTAGCACAAAACCAAATGATCCCAAAAATTGACAAAGGTTTAACTCTGAATGGAACGAACATGAAACTAAGATTTAACTTTGATTTTAAGAATCCACACACAGAGTGATTGAAACAACACAAGGATGGGAACAAAAGCATTGTTGATTTTATTACTCAGTAGATTGCAATGATTCTAGGGAAATTTCGGCAAAGTTTCCCCTTTAAATAACATTCAACCTACAACAACCTACAAAACACATAGAGTAATTGAAACAATACAAGGATGGGAACAAAGACACTGCTGATTTTATTATTTCAATAGTAGATTACAATAATTCTAGGGAAATTCTGGCAAATTTTCCCCATTAAACCTAACATTCAACCTGCAACAACCTACCAAACACACTGACAATATCCAACACTGTGGATTAATTCTGAGCTCCCCACAACCTGTAAACAAATGAAGAACTCCTCATCTTCAACTTGCAAAATGATGCTCTTGAAGCTAACCTTCTTCAATCCAAACTTGTCTTCATGTTTTTCCCTCCAAGTGTGCACCAAAATCAAGAAGGGATCCATCTTGGTCAAATGTAACTCCCTTCATGAAGAAGACCTCCAAATGTGGTGCCCAAATTAAGGAGGCAAGACTAGGTCAAATTTAACTGCCTCCACAAAGAAGAATCTCATCCATTGGCTAAAAATATCCAGGTGGGGCACCCTCTCCATCATGCAAAACAAAATGCAATAACATGCATCCACATGAAAATGGAGCACTGAAATTCCAAGGTGGAGTTGGACTAGTCAAAGATGCCCTCAAACAAGTAACTCCCCATCTATAATGTAATGTCCCCTTATTAGAGACATAAAATGCACAAGTTAAGATCAAGAAACTTATTTACCACCACCTAATTTTGCACATGCACAATTCTAGATTGAACATTTTAAGGATAAGGCAGATGCATTATCAGCTAGTGCATAAACACATCATAAACTGATATGACTTATTACTCTTGATCGGAATAGATCTTTGCCTTAGCTCTTCTTTCCTAACCTCATTGGAGGAGGGACGCCTTACAGTGCAAAGGGCGCGTGACCAATCTCCAAGTGGATTCCCTCATGTCTTATTACCATCTCGGGACATCAACATGGGATCGACTTACCAGCCTTTCCCTCCACAACCATCCTCTCCCTATTGAGTGTTAGCGAAAGGGAGTTTGAGCCCGAAGTCTATTCTTCAAGGTAAAGTCATAATAGCTCAATAAGACACGATAATTGCTGTAAGCAACATTATTGTGGCTTTGACAAATAACATCCATAATGTAGACACATTCTGTTCTTACATATCAAATCAGTGTTACAGATCCATTATTCATATTTTAGCAACAATTGATAACTCCGATATAGAGAGTTGTTACCCATGACTAATAATATATTTAATTGCATATCATAGTAAAATATAACATACTACAAGAATAATAAACATAATATCTCATACTTATCTGGCAGCTGCTATACTGACAAGGATATCTGAAATCCTGATCTCATTCTCCTCCTAATTGAACCGTCTGTCCTTAACACTTAGAATATATCATTAGTATGAATCAAATAAATCGTTTTCCCTTCGTATATCAAAGAACCATAATTGCTTATAAGGTTCAATAATTGCTACAAGCATCATTATTGGATAATCGTAAATAATATTTATTTATATATGTATACATTATGTTGGTCAATCACCTATGATGTATATATGAATCACAATACATATATATTATATATATATCTAAATACATATCAATGAATTATTATCATGTCATTTAATTTCTCAATATATTCATCCATCATTATATATTTAAATATATTCATAAATCGTAATATATTTAAATATATTCACAAGCATTATGTATAAACCATTATTTAATTACCTATAATTCCCTATCATTATTTTATTATGTCCAAGACAAAGATATTATAAATATCGTAATACATCAACATTACCTACATCATCATTCTCTACCTTTTCTCATAATAAACAATACATACTAGAGATCTGCAGACTACTATAGCCAGCAACCTGCCGACATCTCTTGCCTTTCTCCCGTCAGTGATGATAAAGTCTCCTCTTTTAAGTCTGCATATTTTATCTTTAAATCTCATATCTGCTCCCTATCTCAGAATTCATTCCTTAAATTACCCTCCTTTGCTTTCGAATTGACTTAATTTAAATACCCGATAAGGTTTGAAGTCACGTCTTTTCTTTATACCCCCCCTTGCTTGGGACGTGTTACTTGCTGACCTTGGTTGACCGATGCCTTAACTAGCCTCTATTAAGTGAATCGCTTCCTGTGTAGTAATCACTGGTTTTAATGAGAATGCAAATCGCTGTATTTTACTAATGATTTGATTACTATTTATTTATTTATTTAAAACATAATCATAAAATATTAATTTTCTATTTTTTTTTACAACTGCATTATAATTATAATTATAATACTATCCCTCATAATTATAATTATAATGATATCTTTAGATTGCATTTATTATTTTAATATTTATAATGTTTATATTTGATAACTGTAATTCCGATTCTTATGATAATTGTAATATATAATAATATATATTTTATTTGATTATTGATCCTTTGTATTTCAATATTTCGTATTTTAATCCTTTATTTATTTTATCTATTTATTGGTATTTCAATGTTTAGTTATTTTTTTTATATTTTGATGTTCTATTTCGGGGACATGACATATAATGCATCACAGATGCTCTTACAAGTAACAATGACTGTCATGTGTAACCCACTTCATGAAAAGATATCATAAAGATGTCATCAACCTGCAAATAAGTATCATAAAGAAATCTTCAAGGTTCCCACCAAGTGGGATGTCTAAGTGAGAGGGAAAGCAACTTGAATCTGCCAAAATTTGAATTTTAGAGATTTTTTCTACTGCTAGGAACCCAAGGTTAGTATGAAAACCAAAATCAAAACATAAAATATTTTTGGTGGTGTTGGAACTGTAAAATTCTGATGTATTTTACATGTTGTTCATACCCCTGAGTTTCCAATTTAGTCCTCATCATAAGCACAAGGGTCTTTCTTCTTAATAATTTTTCCCATATTTGGCCATGTAGTCCCATAAAATCGATCAAGTCTTGAATATTTCACATTGTGGTCTATATCGGCATAAGATTATCAAGGTCTCCCTGACCCCTAATGCATTCTTGTTAATATACGTTTGTTGTTGCCTATCGGCAAGACCTCAGGGTTGTCACAGCAATTGGAATTCACATGCAAGTACCTTTCGGCAAGACACTTTTATTGTTTCGGTGACTAAGGGTTTCCCATCGGCAAGAGTGTCTTCTTCGGCATGGGTCTTGGTGAGATCTTGTTGTCTCACCGACCGGCGACAGAAGGAGCCTGTTGGTGAGAGTCTTTTCTTTGGGGTGAAGTCTCGGCGAACTCTTATTGTCTCACAGACTAGTGCGGAATGAACAAATACTTCGACAAGAGTTATGTCTTCGGTATGTGGTCTTGCCGATCGTGTATTGTCTCGCCGACCGGTAGCAGAAAGAACGTATCGGCGAAAGATCTTTTCATTGGAGTAAGTCACAACGACCCATATTTCACGCCGATGAGGATATACATATCGACAAAAGTCAAAGCATCGGAATAACGTCTCACCGAATGGGGCGTGTCTTGCCAACCGGCGATAAGGATATACATCCCGGTAAGACTAAAATGCATCGGAGTGAGGTCTCGGCGAGTACCTCCGGTCTTGCCGACATGCGTAGGGGAATCCTATCAAAGGTTATCAGGGTAAGGTTATACAGTCTTGCTGACTCGTTTGTCACGCCGAAGTGTTTTGTCGGTGAGAGAATGATCATGTTTTAGTGACATGAATGTACCACGGGGTATTTCGGTAAGACACAGGGTGTTCTATGAAACCTCTTCCCGACCCAGAATTGTCTTAGCGACTGGAAAATACACTAAAGAGCACATCTCGGTAAGACGAAGTATCATCTGTGGGACGTCTCCCCGACAACAGAGGTCACATCGAAACACAAAGGATGCAGGATGATTGTTGGCGAGACATTGGCTTTCGGTGTGACTACGGGTGGTCTCGGTGAATGTCTCAGAGATTGTTAATTGAAGTTCGAATACAGTTGCCCGTCGACATGGAATGCGAAACGATGTGTCTCTTCAGATGCAAATGTATAAATGTTCATTTCCGATTGTAAATGAGGAGATAATTAGATTAGATTATATAGAGTAGATAGATTAGAGATGGATCTAGTAGAATAAAATTCTCAGAACAGAGACTATGATGCATGATTTCAAATGGAGATTTCAATGAAAATCAGTTGATGTGGCGGTTCATTTCTGGTGTCAATTGTCTGTTGTGCTTATTGAAAGTATTATTAAAGTTGTCTCCAGGGTTGGCTTTTCTGGTTATTTAAATTGGTATAACAAGTTTATATTTAGTTTATTAGTGCACATTTGCTGTATTTGTGTGGTTAATTAACTGGTTCTTTCAAGGAGAGATTAAATTCTTTTGATTAATCACAGTAATCAGGGAAATTCATCAGGATTATTAAGAAGAGCTTAGTAATCACAGTCTTCCATGTTTATACAAGTTATAAGCAAAACATATGCCAAACAATTTGAGTATTCTCCAGAAATACGTTGCCCATTTCTATTTCATTTGACTCCGCATACCCAATAAGGCACTAGTCTCTGCATTTCACCATTTAGATTCATTCATTTTCTTTACATCTGTTAACTGAGCATATTAGGATTTAGTTTTGAATATTGTATACAATTTATACCAAATTTAGTTTTATTTGTTCACTCCCATTTGCCATTGTGGGCAAAACATTTCAAGAAAGATAAGCACATTAAGTCTGCTTCATTCATATAGGTACACCCGCCTAGGTCTAGCAGCACCTGAAGAGTAGAAGGTCTAAAAACATCTGACCTTGTCTGTTACCCTAAAACGTACCAAGAGATTGGCAGCCTCTTGAGGTTTTCCGCCTGCGTTTTTGAGAGCTAACAGGTGGTTCATTTGAATCCTGTGATGCTCTTGCATCAGAAAGGTAGAAATGGAGTTTTGCTTTTGTTTTGATGTTGTTAGTGCAGTTAGTAGTCACTCTTTAGGGTTGGATTATGTTTTTTAGGTGTAATTTTTCTATAAAAAATGGATTTTTTGAAAACAAGTTGTGGATTTGGAAGGGTATGCCCAAGATTTAGCTTAGGGCTGGATCCTAGCATACCCAGGCCATACCCATTACAGCCCAATTACAGATGTGGCCTGGGTACATGGCACTTTTGGTAATACAACATTAACTTGGACCATTATGTATGCTAAAAAAATAGTGGTGTGATTCAATTTTGAAATTCAGCTGGTGAGGCTAAGGGCTTGAAATGCTAACCTGTGCTTATTAGCAACCTTGAGTTCAAAGTTCCTATAAAAGGGATAAGAGAGAACAATACTGCAAGTATAAAAAGTAGGAACAAAAATGCTGAAACGGAAAATATTTAAGAACGACTTCCTCTAGAGGAAGACTGTGTCAAATAAAATTTTGATTGTTCCTCTAGAGGGAACCCAGGTTTAGTGGGAGGAGGTTTTGTGTTAAGAAACTCTAAAGGATGGTTGGTTTATGAAGGTTCTCTATTCTTTGGAATTAGAATGAACAATGAAATGAAGTGGGAAGTGTTGCTTGCTGGCTTGGAAGCAGTAATATCACAAAATCAGAAAAAATAAAAAATTATAGTTGAAGGAGACATGATGGTAGTAATCAATGCTGCCAATTATGTGAGTAGTTCAAATCTGATCCTAAATAGATATGTAGAAGAAGTTTCAAGATTAAAGAAGAAATTTGACTCTAAGCTTTCAACATTGCAAGTGACACCTAAATTCAGCAGTGGACTATCTTGCAAATGAGGGCATAGTTCAAGAGACACTAACAGCAATATATAGTCACTTCCCTGGCACCTAAATGGATTTAGAGAGAAATTTATGCTTTCAGCCTCCATGAGCTTGTTGGGTAAGTTATTGTTGGCAGGCCTGGGTTAGGCCTTTCTGATGTTTATAGAGCCTGTTATGAGACAACTATGCCCTGTCTCAAAGAGTAGTTTAATTATTTCCTGTGCTAGGAGTGAGGCATGTGCAAAGATCATATTAAGGAGGAGTTTAAATCCGTATGAGGTGCGGCTGTTGTGGATTGGCTGGGCTGAGGGTGTAAAATCTTTTGAGGAGGGTATGGCAGATGGTGTAATTAATTATGGTTATTGCTCATGCATGGTAAAGTGCTTTTGCTAGAGATGTGTGTTTTGGAGGCAGAGCTGGTTTTAAGGTGCCTGGTGGATATTCTCCTAAGTAGTTTGAGTCTTGGCTGTGGTATTCTAGTAATTTGTTGGATTATGATTAAATGCAGCTCAAATAAGGGGAAGGAGTTTAAGGCAATTGGAAATGTTTTGGACAGGTGTTTGAAGGTCATATCATCTTATCTTGTGAGTCGGAAGTTGTGTTAGGTTTTGTTAAAAGAGTGCTTAGTGAAAAGGGGATGGAAGCAAGCAACAGACCCAAGGTGGCAATACAAGGTGACTTCATCTCCAATCTAACATATTTCATTGAAGATGCAAAATTTAGGCTATGGCTGTTGAAATTGTTCCTCCTAGACCAATTTGGGGAGATGGCAATGGCTAAGGTAGAAGGCATAGGAAGGTTGGGGAAGCTCAAGTATATGCATGGTAAATGTGAAAGGATCAGTATCAGCATCCTTGCTGGTGCCTAAGGATGTTGGGCAAGAGGAGTTGTGGGAACTTTGATGAGAGGCTGTGATGCTCTAAGCATTGTATTGATGTTGGAAATGTACTTGCTGGTCTGTATGTGTTACATTCTCATGAGAGATTGGAGGTGGCGATTTCACAGTTCCAATATTTTGTAACATGGTGCATAGGGCTTGTTGCTGTTTTGAAGCATTCCATGGCACTTGTTTCCCCTTGCTGTCAGAGGCTCACCAGGGCAGAATGGTTTTGGCCTTTCAGGTGTGGCCAACTGGTTAGCGGAGGTGCATGCAGAAGTGGTCTCTCAAGAGCAATGGGGTATTTTCTAAGGTGGTTCAGGTCCAAGAGGTTTCTGGTCGGGGTGTGTTGCGAGCTGGTGTTAGTTGTTTAGTTTGGTGTGTTTTAGTTGTGTAGCAGCATTTTGGTCTTTGTATGCAGATTGTATGGGCAGAGTAATTGGTATTGTTCTGTTCTGGGCTGTAGGAACCATTTTGTTTCCATGGGTTTTTCCCTAGGTTACCGGATTTGTACCCACAGGCCTCGAACCCGGTTCGGGTGCGAACTCGGTACGGGTTCGCCTGTGGGTACTCGCTGGGTACACACAGGGTGCGTGCCCAGCCTTGTGGGTTCGCCCGGGTGTGCGCCATTGTAGGTCAGATGTATTTTACCTGCCCGTGGCAATGCTGACTGGGTACAAGCGGTACCCCGCGGGAAACCCCGAGAACCCACGGCCCAAACTTAAAAAGTGGGCCCAAAAGTGAAAAAAAAACAATTTTTTAATTTCTATTTTGCCTCTAAACCCTAAAACGACCCAATATGAGGCCTTTCAACACTAAAACATTTCATTTTTACCTCTCATTTTGCTCTCTCCATATTTTGTGTCCATCTTAGCATTTTGAAGGGAGGTGATTGCATTTGAAGGAGATCGATTGTGGAGTGGCAAATAGCTTCTACAAAGGAGATTTAAGTGTTCAAGGTATGCATTTAAACCCTATTCTTCAATCTTTTGATGAATTTTTTTAAGTTTCTTAGTTTTTGATGAATTTTTTCAAGTTTGTGAATAAGTTTTTCAAATATATATATTTTTTTTCATTTTTTTTAGAGATTGCAACAATGGCCAGTAGTCAAAGTTCAGTGGGTGGGGATGGAAGCCAAAAGTTCAAAATTGATAAAGGATCTCCTTTATGGTGACATACCACACGAATTTCACAAATTCCTGGAGGTGGGGGGTTTGTTTGGAAGTGTAATTTTTGCAATGTACAATATAATAGCTCCTACTACCGAGTGAAACTTCATTTTATGGGCCCTGGTGGTAAAGGGATTAATATGTGTGTGGGCCCAGATAAGAAGGGGTTTTCTGCTGTACAAATAGCAGCATTTATAAAAGAACAAGAAGATGCTGACAATTCCATTGCAAGAGGAAAACAAACTAGTTATAGTTCCGGAAAGAAAAAAACAACATTACCCACTCATCAGATAGTTAGGCCCTCTAGACATCCCTTCTTGTCTATACCCTCTACGGAAGAAGAAGATGAAGAACCAGAAACCACCACCCGCAAGAGAGGTCCATTAGAGAAGGCATTTAAAATGGAGGCAAGAGATATTGCTGAAGAAAAAATTGCACGTTGCCTCTATGCCAATGGTCTTCCATTCAACTTGGTGAGATCACCATATTGGAAGGACATGGTGTCAGCAATAAATAGTGCACCTCCTGATTTCACAAGTCCTGGGTATGAAAAGGTGCGTACCACCTTATTGCAAAAAGAGAAGAAATATGTAGAGGCCCAACTAAAACCAATTAGAGATTCTTGGGTTGAAACAGGTGTATCTATTGTTTCCGATGGATGGAAAGATTGCAAAAACCGTCCATTGATTAATGTTATTGCAGTGTCCCCCAAGGGGGCAATGTTTTTGAGGGCGGTTGACTGTGAAGGGCAAGTGAAAGATGCAATGTTCATTTCCAGGATTCTCATTGACTCCATAGAGATGGTGGGTAGTGAAAATGTTGTCCAAGTAGTTACGGACAATGCAAAAGTTTGCAGGGCTGCAGGTGCTTTGGTAGAGGCCAGATATGAGCACATCTTTTGGACACCGTGCACCGTACACTCCCTCAATTTGGTGATGCAAGCAATTGGCACCCAAATAGAGTGGGTGAAAGAAATATACCGGGAGTCTGAGGAGATCCAGATGTTTGTGACAAACCACCATATGTCACAAGCAATTTTCAGAACTTTTTCAACATTGGAATTGTTGAAGGTAAATTTTAAAATTTAATTTATTTAGTTTCATTTATCATTTATGTCATGTTTTACATAATTGAATAAAATAATTTTTTGCATTATTTACATATTTTAAATGTGTTGTTAACTTACTATTAACATGTTCTTAGGTTGCCGAGACCCGGTTTGCATCTCACACAATTGTTCTGAGACGACTTGTGAAGGTGAAAGATGCATTGAGTCAAATGGTTATTAGCAACCAATGGAGTATATGGAAGCAATCAAATTCAGAGAGGGCCCAAAAAGTCAAGGCATTGATCTTGAATGACGATTGGTGGGATCGTGTGAATTATGTATTGGAATTCACCGAACCTATCATGTCTATGCTTCGGTTTGCTGATACAGATGAACCATGCTTGGGGGATGTCTATGATAGCATGGACACAATGTTGGAAAAAATAAAAATAGAAATACAAAAAAAAGAGAATGATCTTGAAGACACCTTGTACAAAAGGGTGGAAGCAATTGTTCTTCATCGTTGGAACAAGATGACAACTCCATTGCACCTCCTTGCATATGCCCTATCTCCGAGGTACTATACCACTGAAGTACTTTCTATCCCAGGGAGAATACCGCCATATAGAGATGCTGAAGTTGCTAATGGGTATAAGACGGCATTTAGTAGAATGTTCAGTGATCCAGAAGTGCATGCAAGTGTCATGAGAGAATTTGGAATGTTTGTCACAGGAAAATCAAAAAATCATAATGCTTCTGTTGCTAGAGACCAATACAAAATGGATGGTCTTACATGGTGGTACCTCCATGGTCAAGATTATATGTACCTCCAACCTCTTGCAATCAAGATCCTCTCACAAGTTTTTTTTTTTTGCCACTTGTATTGTAAAATTTAACACTTAACATTCTTGAATTTATCTTGCATTTTTTATTTTATTTTTAATTTTGTTGGTTTTCTCTCCAGGTTGCAAGCTCTTCTGCCGCTGAACGGAATTGGAGTACATACTCCTTTATCCACTCAGTGAAGCGTAACCGGTTGGCTGCAAAAAGAGCTGAAGACTTAGTGTATATTCATTCCAATTTGCGTCTTCTGTCACGTAAGGATCCTCAATACAGGCAGGGGGCAGCGAGGCTTTGGGATGTAGCACCCGAGTCTACTGACTTGGATGCAACCATTCAGGATCTTGCTAGAGCCACTATGGATGATGTGGGTGATATTGATGACATATCACATGGTGTTGGATCCGCTTTGGGTTCAAATGATGATGATTTTGAAGTTGAAACCACTCAAAATCCAAGTCATGATGATTCTGACAATCCTTTTGATGATTGATGAGCACATGAACAATGAACATTGAATCATGTTTCAATGTTTCATGAACTACATTTTGTAATTCAGTAATTTTATTTGAATATTTTTCAACTATCAATTGGCATTTAATATTTATCTTTGGCATTTGGCATTGATCAATGATCAAGTATCATACTATGAAATGATTTAGTTTTACAATTCTCTATATTTCTCTTTTTTTTTGTATATATAATACTTATAATATATATATATATATATATATATATATATATATATACACACGCATCTATACATTCCAAACCCTAAAAATTTTTACCCGCATCCACGCACGGTTCTCCACAACCCTCCCAACCCAACCGTAACTTAGGTTTTTCTTGATATTGTAAGGTGTTATATTTTCTGTTTGAATGTAGTGATATTTCAAGGGTGGGGATCCCAATAGAACCCCTACTATATTAGCAAAAAAGTAAAAATCCCTGAGTTCAAAGCTTGTCCACAATTTTTTCCAGTTGGTACTTTGCACCATTCTCTGGAGACTGTGTGTTCCCAGTGACCTGGGTATTGATCTAGATGTAATGGCCACTTGTGGAAGGAATCGTCCCATTCCTGCAAAATGTAAATTCCCAATGGTATAAAGACTTTGCATACCCAGCAAGGGAGTCTGTCCTGGCCATTTCAGCATTGGATTAATAGTCTCACAGTATATTTAAATTGAGAGATCTAGGTGTAATGGCTACTTGTGGAAGGAATCGTCCCCATTCCTGCAAAATGTAAATTCCCAATGGTTTAAAAACTTTGCATACCCAGCAAGGGAGTCTGTCCCGACCATTTCAGCATTGGCTTAATAGTCTCACGGTATATTTAAATTGAGATCTAAGTGATTCTGATTCTTTAATCTGGGAAACCGAGCTGGTAAAAGGGTCTGGCTCTGCAAATCAAGACCTTGTTGTTTGGTGGTCTGTGGAGGGGTTCCTATGGCAATTTGGACAGAAAACAGACTTGGAAGTTGATCTTCTAAATATTATCTTGTTCCAAAAAAATTATTCAAATTGAATTTTACTCCAGGAAGTGACAGGAATTCAAATGACAAATCAAAACGTAGTTTGGCTAAACTGGGCTGTGTTGAGCTTGATTTGAAGTTTTTTGGTAGTTCAATGTCAACGATTCCTTTCTTGTTACAGATTAAAATTTTCATTTTGACTAACACATTCTCTTGATAAAATTAACTGAGCTTAAATTGCTACATCTACATTATATTATGTTACTCTCATTTAAATTAGATAAAAATATTTACACTTTATAGGATTGTGAGGTTCTAATCCTTCTAAAAGAAACCTGGTAGCAGTTTGTTTCCTTCTAGTTATGTGGAGTACTAGGACTTGTAAGTTCTTTTGCCTGCTAGACTTAACTAAGTTTCAGTACCTGTGAAAAGTGGTTCTCACTTGGGGTAGTTGACTAGACAGCTTAAGCAGAGGCTCAATCATTTTTTATATCTTATTTCCTTATTTATTTTCTCCTGAGTTTTGAATTCCAGTATTTTGAATTTTCCCTTGAAGCTTTTGTTTATGGCTAGTACATTTACCTGAATTCTTAGATTGCCAGACTTTCTCGTTCAAGATGGTTCTATAATGCCAGATTTAGTGATCAGACTTCCTTGAGCGTAAAGTGGAAAGATGCAGTATTTGCTTAACTTTTCCTTTGTATTGGTTTAGAATGGAGTCATGCTTTTCACTTGATGCAGGGACTTTTATAGAGCAAGGCGAGAGTCCACAATTCTATTTTGAGAAGTATCCTGAGGACAGTCCTGTTTATGGATTTCTCACATGGCGATGGGTATTGGGACTTTGCTTAGATCATGTCTACACAGCTCCTTATTTTCTTGGCTTGGTTGTCTTATTGGCGGCATCATTAATGGCTTGTACTTCCACAACACAATTACCAATGGTGAAAGTTGCTCGCAGGTGTACCTTCATTAAATTTTGTCATCACTCATGAGCTCCATAAGTTATTTTAAAAATGGAAGAGTATATTGAAATGCACATTCCTAAGTGTTTGGTTTTAATCCTTCTTATTACATTCTTCAATACGGGAGAGAAAATGCAACAAAAAATGTACTAAAATATAGAAGAGTATATTGAAATGCACATTCCTAACTCCATAAGTTATTTTAAAAATGGAAGAGTATATTGAAATGCACATTCCTAAGTGTTTGGTTTTAATCCTTCTTATTACATTCTTCAATACGGGAGAGAAAATGCAACAAAAAATGTACTAAAATATAGAAGAATGTGTCAAGCAAAAGACTGTCCAAACTTAAAAATTTTATAGAGCAACTTTAGAGTATTGGCGAGATTTATCTTACAGAAAGCTCTTGCTTTAATGCGCTTCAAAAAATGCATTCAATCTGCTGCTCTACCATTTTGCACCCCATGTAAAATTCTGAAGATTTAAAGTTCATCCTCTTAATGTTTTAAAGTTGGTAGAGAAAAATAGAATTTCAGTGTGCTCTTTTCTGTGACCTCGCTCTTTTTCCCCCCCAAATGTCTTTCCATGAACAGTGGGTGCTTGAAATTGCTTTTTTATTTATTTTCATAAGCCTCCATGCATCCTTCATTAGTGTTGGCCATTCCATCATCCAATAGAGCATATAGGCTGATATGAGGTTTTACAGGTCTGCTGAGATTCTTGAACTGAGTATAGTGCATATAACTTCCAAACGTTTGTAAGAGATGATTTAACTACTGCTCACTGTAATCCTCCAATGTTATGTAGATGGACATTCATGAAGTCTGGATCAGCCATCCTAAAACTGGAAGTTGCAGAATCACTTCCCAGAGCTCATATTCAAGACCTTGGTGTTCTTCTGATGGGTTCAGGATATGAGGTAAGCTTATTGTGATTATTTGGAAGAAATGATCTCATAGCATTCATCTGATGGTTAGTCTCTTATTCCATGGATGATATGATCTTTTCTTTTTCAAAATTTGAGGCTTGCAGGTCTTCTTCAGCGAATCAGTTCTATATGGATTCAAAGGGCTTGCTGGTAGGCTTGCACCTATTGGTGTGCATGCAGCTCTTTTACTCATAATGGCAGGGGCAACTCTAAGTTCTATTGGGGGCTACCGTGGTTCAGTTACAGTTCCTCAAGGCTTGAACTTTATGATGGGAGATGTGCTTACTCCAAATGGGTTTCTGTCTAAACCAATTCCTGGTTTTCAAACTGAAGTTCATGTTGACAAGTTTTACATTGATTACTATGATAATGGCGAGGTATTTATATTTTTTAGAATTGCGATCTGGAGCTTTTGTTCTGCTTCACACAACCACTCACATAAAAATAAGAAACAGTATTCTAGTGACTATCTTACAAAACTCTTCATCTTTTTTGTTTTCCCGACTTCATTTTTTAGGTTGATAATCTCAAAATTATCGAGTTTTTTTTAACACTGCATTGAAGTAGCTTTATATTTAAGATGTTCACAGCAGGTATCTTACACCTATAAATTTTACTCTCCTATCTTTATATAGGTATCCCAATTTCACACGGACCTCTCTTTACGTGATACAAATGGAAAGGAAGTTCTAAGGAAGACTATCAGTGTGAATAACCCTTTACGATTTGGGGGCATCACAATTTATCAAACAGATTGGAGTATCTCAGCTCTTCAGATACACAAGAATGGTGCAGGACCATTCAATCTTGCAATGGCTACATTACAGAGTGGAGACAATAAACTTTTTGGTACATTCTTGCCACTAGAAGATGATAATAGTTCTACCAATCCTAAAGGAATGTGAGTTTACACGGGAAATCTCTATTCCTAAAATCTTTAAATTTTATTATTTTCTCTTTGAAAGAGCCAAAAAAAGGAAATCATCTTGCAGGATATTGTAATCATTTTCTAATTTTTGGAGCTTCTAAACTATTACATCTGGTGATAATTTCTTTGACACCACAGATCAATTTTGGCTCGAGATCTACAGTCTGTCGTGCTGTATGATCAAGAAGGGAAATTTGTGGGAGTCAGGCGGCCTGGGTCAAATCGTCCAATAAGCATAGATGGCATGGAAGTTGTTGTCGATGATGCAATTGGCAGCACTGGCTTAGAACTAAAGGTTAATGCTTTTCCTCCATTGTTTGGTTCTGTTTCACAGGTTACAGTGTGAACCTGTAAAGAAAATAATGCAGACAACTCTATTTTGAATGGATTTAGATTGAGGATTCATCTGTATAAACATTAGTGAAAAGGGGATTGAACTTAATCACAAAGAGTATGCCAGATTCACTGATTATAAGTTATGACTACCCTTCCTTTTCTAGCTGTTTCAAAAATAAATGACAAAGTTTAGCTGAGATATAGTTTCATGGGCTTTGTAATCCCATCCTAGTCAGCACACCTACTTGGTGAATGGAATTCCTTTCTGCGAATGAGGGAATGTATATATAACTGTTAGGTTTGCACCTTGTGACAAAGCGCAGAAGTAAACTAGGCCTTACTAATGCACCCACACCTTCAGGCCTTATAATTTTCAGCGGCATATGTACTCTCAATATTATCCAGTATATTTCTTGGACTCTTGCCCATCAAGACACGCCAGCAATGACTGATGAAGTATCAAACTTCATGGCTACTTCGCTTATCATGACATGCATGCACTTTTCTTTTCAAAGTCCATTTTGAAAAATGTATTTAGTACTATATGAATTCATTTTTTGATCATATTTGTCCTACTTCCAGCTAATTATTTTGCCCGATTTCTCAGTTGGATCCAGGGGTTCCCGTGGTATATGCTGGATTTGGTGCACTCATGTTCACAACTATTGTCAGTTTTTTTTCTCATTCACAGGTAAACCTAGATTCAGCAAATTTCTACCTTGACAAAGTTCATTTCAAGTTTTGGTTATATGTATTTTGGCAATTTATCACCATTTGGATAATGACATGAGAATTGTGTCTGATATGTTGATTTACAAAACAAACAATGGATGTGTAGGTATGGGCCTTGCAAGAGGGAACGTCTGTTGTAGTCGGAGGAAAAAGTAATAGGGATAAACTAGGTTTTGAGGAAGAGATGAACCGAATATTTGATTCAGTTCCTGAAGTAGTTGGTAATAAACATATGGCAAGTGAAGAGTTGGTGAGCTTAGAAAATGATGAGATATCCTCCCCAACGGAGAGTACACTATCAGAGCATATATAGACATTAATTGGTTTGCCTCTGTATTTTATTGAAACTTCCAACTTATAGAAAAATAATCACAAGGCAAGGGGATGTACAAAACACACAAGCTCTGCTGTCTTGCTATGAGAGGTGAGAAGAATGCTCATACATCGATCCGACGACTAGCACCCCAAAGTCTGCTTCTATAGGCAAAGTAAATTTAGGTAGCAAAATCAAATTCATTTTTTCACAAAACTTTTCAACATTGTTTCTATGAACATTTATGTTATCAGCAAAAAAAGTGGCATGAAATCAGGTAGCAATTCATTCAAAGATTCCTCAAAACTGAGTCTACACATTTTACATAGAATTTCACATCCATTGTTATTCACATTAGTCCCGATTTAAATTTGGAACTCATTCTTTCAAATGAATGTCAAAATCACATTAGTTTTAGTGAATGGGAATAACAATATATATGGAAAATTCATGCTAATTATCAGTTTCAATATTTAATTATGCCACTTCACATCTTTATACCCTGGTGTGAATTGGCGATTAAGCACTCCTAGATTAAAAGAAATAAAATCATGTTAACAATTTGAGCAGTAGTGCCTAATCTTCCTAAAAGTGCAATATATGAAAACAAATGGTAATGTTGATTAAAATTTGATTTGGGAACAAAAAATATGTACAATTAAGGATGACCTTTCGTGCAACGTACTTTAGTGTGTCTTGATTAGGAGTAGATGAAGACATGTAAATGGAAAGAGAGGCAAATAATGGAAAATTGTGAATAAGTGGTCACCATCCACATACTCAATGATAAGCATGTGAAACAAAAACACATTAGACTAGAGTGAAAGGGGTCTCATGTCAACTAGTGGTGAGTAAAGTTAATTATGCCTTTTTGAGCTTTTGGCATCTTGGAATGTTGGTTAATATTTCATTCAACAACCTTTAAACATGTGTTCTTCGTCCATTTCGGTATTTGTCAATAACATTATTATGGTAGCTACTCACAAACAAGATAATGAAAGCCACAAGCAATACTATAAAATACACATTGCTAGTTGATGGCATTAACAAAAGGCTTATACCCCAACAAAAAAAAAAAACTCCTGGAATCCATGGATAGCCAAAAATATATGGTGGTGGTCACCCATGAGACCTATTATGAATACTTCAAATCCCCTACTTTTAACCATTTGCATCCTTTGATAAAAAAATGAAACCATTAGTAGGAAGCACTTATTCACGTTGAGTTCATAAATGATCAAAATGCAAATAATTAAGAGACTAATTAGTTTTGATGTGTGTCACTCTTTACCAAGATTCTAAAGAAGAAGCTATTAAAAACATTAATCATGTTATAGAAGACAACAAAATTGGTTTAGTTGTGTTTTAAATCATCATCATTTAGCTAATGGGGACAAAAAGTATGCATGGAATATAGAAATGGGATCATCCATATAACCATTTGTTGCTAACTTGTTCATGGAAGATAATGAGAAGAAAGTATTAAAACATGTCCATTAAAATCAAATTGGTGAATGAGACATGAGCTAATATGTATAAGTGTCATGGAAGAGACAAGATTGACAATTTCCTTAATCACCTCAATGAGCTTTCATAACATATAAAATTCACAATCAAGTAGGAAGGTGACGGTTTTGATCCTTTTTTATATGTTTTACAAGAAAATATTGATGGAGTTTCATATACAAGTTTATTGAAACAAAACATGTAGATCATAATTTGCTACTCATTCCCATCATCACCTCGGATAAAAAAAAGTTGTATTCAAACCACTAGCTTATAGAGCATTGAGATTATTGGATGACCATTTCAATCAGGAAAATAAGCACTTGACATGAGTTCTAAAGTAAAATGGCTACCAAAAAAATATAAATAAATAAAACATTTCAATATATTAGGATACTTCAACTAGGAAAGGAAAATGAATATGTGATGAATATGAACATAAATGAAAGGCCTTTTTCCTTAACATAAAAAACCACAATTAATAAGATTTTAAAATCCTAAAAGAAAAGGAATTTAATTAATGTTCTTATCTATCAACATGCTATAAAACACATTGAGGTTGGTAGGGTGCAACCCTATGAAAAACAACATTGTATACATGATAAGGTGTTCTTGTGGAAGACCATACATTGGAGAAACAAGATGTGGAAGAGCTAATATGTATACATATCATGGAAGAGAAGAAGTTGGCAATTTCCATAAACACCTCAATAAGCATTCACAATGTTGTACCCAAACCATTTTTTTTGCTTCATTAAGACATTTTGCTTAAAAAAGTCTAAACCTTGTTAAAATGATGTCAAAACATAGTTTTTGGGCAAATCAAGTATGGACTTTGAGTTAGTTTGGTGTTAAGAAGATATTGGTGAAATTTGAAAAAAAGAAAAGAAAAATTATGGTTTCAAACGTCCTGTTTGCAGGTCGCAAAACCCTAAAAATTGAAACTTGTTAGAATTGGTTGAAATTAATTTTGATTGGCTTATTTCACATCACGATCACAAAGATGAAGTCAGTTTTAGTTAAAAGTTAGTTTAAGCTTGGTGGGTAGTTTTCTCTTTTTCAAGAGAAAAGTTAGGAACTCCAAGATCGTCAATGGCAGTTGGCCAGTACTAGGTGTCAAAATCTAAGTCTGAAACTCAAAGTTGAACATTTTATGATGAAAGATGCTGAAAAAGATGCTTCCTGACAGAGGGGATTTTCACATGGCAAAAGTGCAATTTTTTTTCCAAGTCTGGAAACACTTCACTTTGTAACGTTGGAGACACTTGACAATCAACGTGCAAATCAACTTTATAGTGTCTGTACATGTGAAGGTGGTGAAATACAGTCACACACACATCACCAGTAGTAATGCTTCTACGTGGTCAACTCAACAACCAACACGATATTCGCAAAGTGCAAAATGGAGGAAAATATCATGTCCAGAGCAAATCTACGCCCCTGTAGCCTAGAGGCGCCCTTCAATTTGAAGGCTCAGATGCAGTTGGTTTTGGTTGCAGATACATTCATTCTTTTTGGTTTTCAATCATCTTTTCGACAAGTTATCAAGCAAGTCCATCCAAGTTGCAAAACTTTGGCAATCAAAGGCGAAAGTGGAAGGTACGAAGAGCTTACACATCATAGAGGCAGTCAAATTTGCAGTTTCTGTGCCCCTGTAGCCCGGGGGCGCCCTTGAATTAGACATGTCAGATGAATGAATTTGCATAATCCGTTTCCAGGGGATCTCTTTTGATTCAGCCCAGCTCCACAATGCATCCATTCGCAAGATCGTCAGATATTTTGAGTGACTGTGATAGTTGTTCCAACGAGCACGTAAAATGGAGGGTAGATCAAAGTAGAAATATCAAACTGTACCTCTATAGGCTTGGGGTGCCTAGCCTTTTGGCCAACTCGATGAGGTTTTTAGTAGTCGTCGTCTTCACGAGACCTGTGTAGAATCCTCCTAGCTATTCAATGAATCCAACTGTCAGCTCTCAGGGTTTGTCAAACGCCCGTGAGTGAAGAATCAACGGAAAATACCGAAGAATAAAAACAAGCAAAAAAATGGCTAAGTATGGAATTTACACACTCCCTTGGAAAAAATGCCCTTCTACTGGAGGTCTTAGAAGCAATTTCTTTGCTTCGTCACTTCTAGGAACATCTCTTCCAAGTTGTTCCAGCTTCACGATGAGATCAACAGTGCGCGCATCGGAGCAATCCAACTCCCTGTGTCAAGGGTCAAAGTACAACGTTTAGTTGAAAGTTGCAAGTTGCAAAATCATTCTCAAAATGGTAGTTGCGCCTCTGCAAGCCAGGGGCGCCCTTGCTTTTGAGGGCTTTAAACCAACTTTTAGATGCCTTACATTCATTGTTTGTGAAATTCTTCTAGCTATGCGATGGATCTAGCATCCAGTCGACGAGAGTCATCATTCACCAACAGTGGCAGATTGAAGCACGAAAAGGCAAAACAAGAAATGGCCAAGTCTGGTGGTTTGTATATTATTTTAATAAAAGGCGACTTTTTATTTTGAGGCACTAGACGTGGTTTTTAACACTTGCAGCTCCCAACAAACATTTCATCTTAGTAGATCTGGCTTCGCAATGGATGTGTCAGCTCAACTCCAGCATCAACCGGGCATCCGAAAATTAGAGTTCAACAGAGGCAACCATGACGTTTTCAACGAACTACAAATAGGAAGTTAGCTAAAAATCTCTACTTTTGCTAGGGGACGCCTGGAGAGTCAAACTTGGATTTTTTAGAATTAGTAAAATATTCTAAGCAAACCCAGAAAGAGAGATTTCAGTTAACTCAATTAAAAAATATTAAATTTTTAGTCTCAACATGTCAACTTTAATGGGGCGATTTTCTTCAATATTTTAATATTGGCGCCTTTTTGAGACTCAATTGCAAATTTGCATGATGAGTGAGACTGAATATTTTAAATATTTTGAAACTCCAAGTCAGTTTCTATTGAGCAAAGTGGGGACCAATTAGATAAATCCTTTTCAAATCAGGGTTTCTTCTTACAGTTGGCCCCATAAACTTCGAATTATTTATTTATTGCAAGATGGCGTCAATTTCTCTCACAACAGGTTGAAGAGCAAGCAAAATTTCTTCATTGTACAAGTGATTTTTCTGAGCAATCAACATTCGAAGGCACTACAGTTGTTATTTTTCAGATTTCCTTGTAGATACAGGTGCAAAATAATCAACAGATTTCAGACAAGCATGGTGATTTTTACAGAAGCAGAAACATAAAATCTTCTATCTTTTGTCTTAAATTCTTCTATTCTCGTCTTAGGTTTTCTTCGCATGTCCAAGATTCGGCTTTCTCTACAAAACCCATGTGCTAGAATTTTTCAAAAGAAATTGCCTCATGTTATCATGGAATCTAGTAGTGCTCGATCCACAGATAACCCCCATACGAAACTTGTTTGTTTCATAGGTTCGTGGTGTTCAAGCATGCAAGACGAGGTGAATTTCAATCCACCTCGACGTGCATTCCAAAATCTCAAATAGTCCATTTGAGTGTCCTTCCTCGTCTGCCTTTCAAAGATCTTTGAAACGAGCATCTTTGTCAGCTTCCAGCCTTTGGGAGTTGTAAAATTGGCAAACATGTTAGAGCGTTGATTTTCAACGCTCCTACATGTTGAGGTTGAATTTTTTATAAGTCCCCAAATGCACAAGCGCTGATTTTTAGCGCTTGTGCATGTTTGTTCAAAGTCAGTAAAAAGTGCATAAGTGGTGAAAATCACCGCTTGTGCACTCTTTATTTCCTTCAAGTCTAAGTGCAAGAGTGGTGATTTTCACTGCTTATGCACTTTTGTTCCACTTTATAAATACATGCTAGAGCAGTGAAAATAATTGCTCGAGCATGTTATTCGCCATTTAGTTCACCATAATTAAATGTGTGACTTATGTTTCATTTATTACACTTTTAAATCACTTTTAAGTGATTTCAAGTTAATCACTCATTTTACTATGCCTTTTTCTCCTCATCGTGCTGGGCTATTTCTAAACCTGTAAGGTTGTGATTTCGAGGACTTCTTCAAGCTTGCATTCGAGTTAGGGTTTCGAGTTTTTCTCAGGTACGCCATTAGTTTTTCTCTTCTTCATCGTTTTATCTCTTCCTCTTTACTTTTGAGAACCTTTGTAAATTTTGATTCATCTTGTCTATGCATTTTTGTTTTTAGATTTAAATCTCTTTGTGCGTCAAATTGTTTTCTTCTTGTAATCGCGCCTTGCTCTCTATTTTTGTTTTGAGCATTTCATTTGTGCCCTAGTTTTGATTCCTCCTTTCCTTTGGCGTTTTTCACCTTCTCTTTTCGCCATCTTGTGTTTCCTTGTCATCTTCAACTTTCTTCAGAATTTCAGTCACCAAGGCTTTGAAAATTTGAGTGCATTTGATGAAGAAAAGTCTTCACATTTGAAAACCATCGCTCGAATGTTCGAGCGGCGATTTTCACCGCTCGAACATCAATCATTCTAACCTCTAAGTGTTAAAGTGGTAAAATTTGCCGCCATTACACTTAGTGATTTTCATCAACTCCACATGAAGGAGCAGTGAAAATCACCGCTCCTACATGGAGTGACTTTTCACCAAAATGCAAAAGTAGTAAAAAAAAAACCGCCTCTACACTTCACTATCTTTCCAAGTAAGCCAAGATGTCAAGGCGCTGATTTTCAACGCCTTGACACATTTGGCAATTTTTCATGACGAACATGTAAGGGTGTTGATTTTCAGCACCCTTACATTTTAAACCAGCTTTCTAAGTGTAGGAGCATTGATTTTCAATGCTCCTACACATTTGGTAGATTTTGATCCCAACACTTTCAAATCACTCTGTTTTCTCTCCAAACCCCATTTCTTCGCTCACGCTTCATTTTCTGTGCCTAGTTGTTCATTTCACACTTGCTCCACATTGCTTGCTTGCCTCACGCTTCCCAATGCTTCATTTTCACCCAACGTTGATTAATTCACCATCCTTGTAGTTTCTCTCCAGATCTCGTCAAGTGATCCTAAAAGTAATATCCTTTGATCATGATTCTTCTAGATGATAGCAAAGAAGCCTCCATCGTCTTCTAAGGCCAAGGGAAAAATGAAATACAAGTACCAAGGTGTCTATCCACCTACAGTGGTGATCTCAAAGGTGGACAAAATAAAGGACACCGAGGTTGGTCATCAGGACCTTGTAGACTTTGTTAAAAGAACTTAACTAAAGCCCGTGGAAGACAATTTGAGAGCTATTGTACACAATAATTTGCATTTGGTGTTCACATTCTCGACATCTACTCATCACACAAAGTTCGTTCTCTAGGTTGCTTCCCACTACATCTGAGAGACAAGAAGTGTGATAGATTCCTCTGGACAGGAGATGATGAGGCTAGACCTTGATTTCTTTAACATTGTTTTCAGAGTCCCACACTTGGAAAAGTACACTAAGATTTCAATGCAACAAGCGCAAGAAGTTTATGATGAAGACCCAACCAAGGCTAAGAATTTGATTAACAACCAATGGTTGAAAACACTGACGCATACCATCTCAAGATGGCCGAAGGGGCTTCCGCAAAGTGACTTCAAAGAAGATGTTAGGGACATGATTACACTCTTGAGTAGGGTTAAGGGATTGCCTGAATCATCTCATTTTTAGGAGTGGGTGTATGAATACATTCAAATCATAAGAAGATAGAAGGATCACATTGATTGCGGAAAACAAATCAGTAACGAAATTCATGAACAACTGATAAATGTGCCAACCACTTTGAAGTTCTAGATGACTTCTTATTTGGTGTATGTTGCAGCCGTGATGAGACAATTCCCATGTTTATCTACAAAGGGAAACCGACACTTGGTGCCTGTGTATAAGTATTTCTATTAGTTGGAGCTCAAGGAAAGCCTTCATCATTTCAAGAAGGTTATAGATGCCTTCTTTGCACCTTTTATTTTTAGCTTTGACCCAACTCTCGAAAAGAAGAGAGTATCTAACGAAGCCTACAAAGTGGTGAGTAAGGTCGGGTGTATATTCTTGCAATTTCCAACTTTCACTTATATGAGGGTAGGCTACTACATTGGGTGTTGTTACATGCTACCTAGATATCCCTCAGATAAGTGGATACTCATGGAGCTATGCCGACAGCTAATTTCAGTTCATAAAGAACGAATGAGAATTCACAAACTGGGATTCAAGTTTCCACTAACGATTGGTAGATATACCATTCAGAGTGTGCAAAAAGCCAAATCAGTCTATGCAGAAATGCAGATCATGACAATAAGGACATACAAATATAGATTTGACTTTGATTACTAGAATGTGAATAGGAAATTGAAAAAGGATCACAGCCACAAGTACCTCTTCAAAGGCATATAGGATGGATGTAGAGATGAAGAGGACATCTAGAAAATGGATTTTGGTGTTGCTGACCTACCAAAAGGTTTCAAAGATCTCGGTAACATTATGAATGTTGCCTATGATGAAAATGAAATTTCTAAGAGACCTCTGCCTGCAATACAATGGTCTAAGAAGGAAAGTGTTTCTATCAGGGAAAGGCTTGCTCCCATATTGGCCAACATTGCAAAATGGTTACACAAGCATGGTTTCCATATGAAAGCCTCCGCGACAGAGTCAGAAGGAGAACCTGGAGCAGAAGTCGACTAACAACAGGAACTCCGCACAAAAGATAAGCATGCGGCTATTCCCTCTTCTTCCTGAAGAGGCCCTAGAATAAAGTTCACTGTTGGCAAGAAGGATACATGGGTAGTTCAAGAAGAAGAGGCCACATAATTTGAACCATCTCAGTCAAAAGGAAAAGTGCCTGTTTTCGAAGAGGCAGATTCCGAAGAAGGAAATTCAAGCGAGGAATCTGCTAAAGAAGAAGATTTTGAAGAGGAAGACTTTGATGAGGAAGAAGATTCCACAAGAGAACAAGAGTCTGAAGGTCAAGAAGGTGATAAAAAAGGAGAACAAGAAGGTGATAAACAAGAACTTAGGCATGATGAAGAACAAACTCCATCTCCACTAGAGAATGTTGTCGAAGACTTTCCCCAAACTTCATCGCCCGTAACTTCAAATGCTCCTCACACCTCCTAATCCAAACACTCCACCACCTTTTCCTACATCACCTCCTCCCACATCCACAATAGATGCAGTGGACATTTCTCATCCCCTGCATCATCAACTGTGCTTGCCTCTCCTCTTGCAGTTTCAAATACAAAAATGGTTGATATTTTGTCAAGCTCTCCACCATCCATCCCCAATTTGTCCTCTCCATCCTATGACATCACTTCTGAAGTTGAATTGAACATATTCATGAATGAATCTTTGCATGATCAACTTGGTGTTCAATCTATTGGAGCAACCATGATAGACACTACCCCAATTGTCACCATACCAATCATTTCTACAGAAGCGGTTGTGACAAAAGAGTTGGTAGTCAGTCGAGAAGCTCATATTTCCTCTCTTCCCCCTTGGTTGGTATCTCAAGTATCAAAGCGGAAGAAGCAAATGATCTCTCTTGAAGAGCTTGATCTTGAAGAGATAGCCCCTCCAAAAGCCAAGGGGAAGAAAAAGGCCAAAGTACATTCCAGACTTCATGTTGATAAAACTGGCCACAAGTTTGCAAAAATTGGTATACCGCCACAAGAGGAAGGAGATGTGAATATGGAGGACTACACCGTCACTAGAGTCCAACTTGGCAAGGTGACAAAAGAAAGTGCCAAGGAAAATGCTCATGTAGTACTAGATGCGTTGGAAGGAAGGCTTGAAAAAATGGAACAAGCCCGAAACGTGTATAAGCAGGAGGTTGAGCATTATGCCACTGTTTTGAGGAGACTTGCAGGATCTTCAAGTAATGCACAACCTTTGGCAATGATAAGCCCTAAGGACCCAATTGTGGAGAAGGCTGAGAAGTTTGCTTCTAAAGGTAAAGTGTTATATCATTTCATTGATGAAATTGTAGAACATGGTTCACAGATTATAATTGCTACAGATGAGAAAGCCACCCAAATAGCCAAGCTCAAAACAGAGCTTGATAAAGAAGAAAGTGTTCTTTCCCAAGAGCACAAAGAAATGGAAAAGTGCCTATCATTATGGTCACAAATGAAATAGACAAAGCTCAACAAATTGGTGGAAGTTGGGGTGATTCCTAACAAGGAGAAATATGTGGAAGTAAGGGAATCACTCAAACACCACATCCAAGTGATCAGGTCTCTTACCAAAGATCTCCACCAAGTGCAAGAAGATGTCGAAGGACATCGTGCTATCCTTGAAAACATAATTAAGGAGTTACCGGGACAACTCCTTGAAGAAAACCGTATCTTCCTCCCGACCATTGAACTTTCCGAGATCTTCAAAGAAACCATCATGAAGCAAGTATAGAGTGCAGACTTTTCAAAGGCCTCCATGCATGTTATTTGTGATACACGACTCACTCTTGACAACCTCAAGATGCATCTTGACAGGTGCAAAAAGATTCACTCATCTTCCATGAGATCAATCACCAGAATTCACACTATTGTGGATTACACTGTTGGTCCAGATGAGGCATTCATACTAGAGACAAGAAAGAGATATGAAGACTTCTGCACCCAAAGCAAGGAACCATGAAGGCTTCTTTTCTCCAGTGTTGAATATTTTTATGCTTCCCTTTATGCATTTTGTAAATAGCTTTTGGCATCTTAAATGTCTTTTGAGCAAATGTAATTGCATGTAAAATCTGAGATGTTTTCCCAAAAAGATGGACAACATTTTTGACTAAGTAAAAGTTAGGTGAGATTTTCCTAAATTAGCTCACCTAACTTACCTAATTTTTCTTAGTTGATTTCCTAGATTTACTCTTCCCTCTCTTTTATAAATAGGAGGGATTTCTATTGTAATGTGGATCTTTTATCTCTAGCAACAAAGTGCTGCTCATTTTGCAATAAATATATGAAACTATGTGTTCTACTTTGTGAATCTGAATCTAATCAATAAAGAAGGAAGTTGTATACCATACTTTGCATTGGATCAATCATCTGTTGAATTTGATTAAGATTGGTGGTAATTAGTATGTGAGATCTAAGGGCTTTGGATAAATCTATGTAGACTTTGTGTTACACTCTTTATTTAAATTTATGTTTACGTTTGAATACTATTGTTGAATGATCTACAAGAATTTGTGCTTGGAATTGTTCATGATGTTCATGGAATTGTTGTATCTAAGAAGACTTTGTGCTTCTAATACGATAATGTTACAACTCTCACAAATCCATCATTGAAAAGCTACAGAACAACTTTGTGCCTTCGTGAGCTTTTCTTTCTTTCTTTTATTGTTTATAATTATCATACCTAGTATCTCTACACTTTGCTTTGACAAGATAGAGATATTGGCATTACTGCTTTGTTTTTAGTTTAAAGTTGTGTTGAATTGGAACTATCCACTGTAAAGCATTGTAAAACATCTTCTCTAAAAAAAGTGAGAAGCATGAATGTCACACACCCCCCATCTCGTAATTGTAGTGTGCATTTTGTAAATATTTAATTAGTTTTACTTAGCTTTTGTTAGCAGTAAGAAGGGTGCCTCCCCTTTTTGAGAGGAGAGATCATATCTCACACAGCTGTGGTTGAAATCTAGATTGTGTAATCTATTGAAAAGGTGATTATATAATTTTCACCCAACAGTTTTTTGGTGACTTTGCTGGGGAACGACACACACAATTTAAAGCCTCGCACTTTTGATTGAAGTGAATAAGTTTTCCAGTTTCTTATTGTATTCTTGTATATTGTTACTTTTGATCTCTATCTTGTTCAGATCTATATTCTGGCGGATAAAAGGTATGCGTGAGGACTGAGGGCTCAAGGAGTAGTAGACCCACTTTTTGAAGATTTTTTGCAACATAATTCTCCACCTACTGCCCTGCAAGTAAGGTCACCGTTGAAGCACACAACAAGTTATCCTCCAAGAAGTCTAAGATCTCCTCTTCTGAGAAAATTCTATGTTTACCACAGGCGTCTAGTTCAAGTACTTGTTGCACAACAGGTCATGGCTACACCACCTCCAGGACCATGGGGAAATGCTTTCGGTCCCCTCCGTTTGGCCGCACCTCTTCATGAACTTCCATGTGTTTTGAGAAAGCACCTACTAAATTTTCTAGGCAACGACAAACAACATCCTGATGAACACATTTATGCCTTCAGCATAATTTGTGGTGTTCTTGGCATAAAGCATGAAGACATTTCTATAAGATTGTTCATTGAATACCTCCAAGGGGTTTCCGCTGAATGGTTCTATACTCTTCCAAATGCTTCAGTCACCAATTGGGCCAGTCTTCGCACAAAGTTTGAAGAAATATTCAAACCTGTTGAAGATGGACATGCTTTGTTGGCACAACTCACAACCATGCGAAAAGAGGCTCATGAACTCATGCAGGAGTTTGTAGCTAAGTTCAACAAGCTGGTGACGCAGATTCCAAATGATGCTAGACCAACAGATCATAATCTGAAGTGATTTTTCATCAACACACAACTCCCTAATGTAAGTTTCTTCTTACGTAGGGAAAATCTTGCCAATGTTGAAGCAGCTCAACAATTAGCTACTAGCCTGGAAGACGATATGATCCTTGCTGGAGAAATAAGGATGAGCACCAACATCAACAAAAGGATGCAAGCATCAGGATCTTCAGTGTCTAATGCCAATACTCCTAGCGCTAGTTCCAACTTTGCCGATCCCATGGTCCAAAGGATGGTGAATGAAATCTTAGCTTTGAAAAAGCAAGTTTCCAACAACAATAGTACCTACAAGGACGTCCCAAGAAGGACTTTCCCCAACTATGCTTGAAACAAGAATAAAAATCACCTTCCAACACCACAAGGGAGACTTGCACTTGAAGCTCCACCTACCAATACTACTGCAGGATACGATGAGGCTAAACAAGATGATTATGTGCAACCAAATTATCCTGTGGAAGAAAGTGTTGATCTATTTCAAGACGAAGAAATGTAATCAACTGGCGAATCCAACATTGGCTACTTGCAAATGGTAGACAAAACTGATGAGGAGGACCTAGTGACAAACACGTATGCTATTTTTACGCGACATCAACAAAATTAGCTTGACCAAGCTCAAGCTACTGCTCCACCAGCAAAGGAGAAGCCACCAATTACTATTTCCAAAAGAGGATCTCCTCTCCCTTGGCAACCAAAGAAGGCAACAAATCGACAAGTGCTCCTCGTCCCCCTCCATCAGTTCCTGCCATTCCTAAAGTCAATCTCCCAGTTCCAAAGACCAGTGTGCCTTTTATTAAACCAATTAGTGAAGTTACCTCATCCACTTTACAAAATTATTTCTAGGCTTTCGACATTATTGACCATGCCAAGAAAACCAAGGTCCAAATGTTTGAGGCTGAGTACCTCAAAGCTAATCCCAACCAATTTGACAGGCTTGTCAAATTTGTGAAAGATAAAGGAAATACCCCAAATTAGGATCCACCTCATGATGTTCCTACTACCTCAAAGCCAAAACTCCCAAACGCCACACAACAACCTTGTTTCTACCCCTCTAGTTGCATCTGGGCATATTGATCCGTTCTTTATCTCTTTTCTTGTCAATGCATTTAAATTAAGCAACCGTGTTATAGATTCTGACACATCAGATAATGTGATGCCAACCAAGGTAGCTACTTCCTTAGGTTTGAATTTGACCAAAAACTTTAGCCGTTATTTCTCCATGGAGAACAAACAAGTACCCTTGATCGACCGGATCAAAGATGCGCAATATGCTTTTGTTGTGTACCCAAAAAAGAAAATAAAGATGATGGTTCTAGTAGCCAACGTGCCAACATCTTACAAAATTCTCCTCAGACGAAATTTCTGTAAGGATGTTGAAGGTGAACTAAACATGGACATGTCTGAAGCTAGAATACTGGTAAAAGGTGTGATGCAAAAGTTGATTCTTGGAAGGGAGTCAAAATTTTCAGTTACTCAATTCGATGACCCAATAGCTCAAATTCTATTTGAGTCTTCAAGCATTGGAACGTACTATCTAGGAACATAAGAGGTTGGTGAATCTTCAACAAGACATGAGTTGGAGACCGATGATTCTTCTTCAACAACAAATGAGTCATAACTAGATGATTTGTCTATCTTATATCATGAAACTTCGTCAGATGATGAGGTTAGAGATTTTAATACTGTCAGTCTTGATGACCCAAATGGTGTTTGGTTGCTTGAGTTCGATGGAAGTTGTTCTTCCACCGGTTCTGGAGCAAGAACGATTCTCATTTCCCCTACATGAAATATTTTTCCCTTCTCTTTCAAATTACAATTTGACAACACTAATAACACTACCAAATATGAAGCTCTGCTATTAGAAATGCAAGTTGTCCAAAAGAAAGGTATCAAAACTCTCCATGCTTAAGGCGATGCCAAGTTTATAGTATGTCAGGTAAGAAATTTGTACTAGAAAAAAAATGACACTCAAACATTATTGCAATCTCATTTGGGATTGCATTGAAGAGTTTGAGGCTTTTGAGATATCTGTAGTTCCAAGGGAATATAACGATAGGGCCGATTCCTTAGCCATTTTAGCTACACTCATGGTACTGCGTAAAGACTTTCAAGGTTCCAACTATACCATTGAGTTGGTTTTTCGCCCAAGTGTCCCTGACAATTCAAAGAACTGGAAAATTTTCAATGACGATCATCAAATTGTTGCCTTTTTGGAAAAGGCATAAAATTTTGATGAATTGTACTTTGAAGGAAGTGATTCTCCACATCGAGAATCCATGTCTGATATGGATCTAGTTATGAGTGAAGAATTCCTGCAACTCAAAGGGAATAAAATTCCCAGGGGATTGGTGTCTCTAGAGAAAATTTTTGATAAGCATGATCACTATGTCAAGAAGCAACTCTCAGACTCTGATTCATCTAATGAGGTCAAACATGTCAACTTAGGAACTGAAGCATATCCTAAGATGGTAAACATTGATAAGTGTTGCACGCTTGAATAAAGGAAGCAGTTTGCCCAGTTGTTACTAGAATATATGGATGGTATGAAGATTTGAAATCCTTTCGGCCAAAGGAGGTGCAACATGATATCCCCCTTAAGGTTGGAGCATTGCCTTATAAACAAAAGCAAAGGAAATACAACCCAAAGATTTTTGGAACGATCCTTGTGGAAGTTCAAAAAATGTTGAACACTCGAATACTATTGTTCTCATTCACAAGAAAAATGGTGAGATCTGTATTTGCGTGGATTTCAGAAATCTGAACCAGCTATCACTCAAGGATAATTATCCTCTTCCAGTGATGGACCAAGTTCTACAAAATGTGACCAGATCCAAAATGCTCTCCATGCTGGATGGTTTCTCTAGTTACAACCAGATTGAAGTGAATTCAAGTGATCAACACAAGACAACTTTCACAACTCCATGGGGTAACTTTATGTATCACACAATGCCTTTTGGCTTGATCAATGTTGGCACCACATTCCAAATAGCTATGGAATTGGCTCTTTGTGATGTGATGGGTAAGTTTATTGCGGTGTATCTTGATGATCTCACAACGTTCTCTAAAAAGCGTCATGAACACTTTTACCACCTAAGGAAAATCTTGGAGAGATGTCGACAGTATGGTATTTCCTTAAACCTCAAAGAGTCAATTTTTGGGGTTATAGAAGGTAAACTTCTTGGTCACGTAGTGTCCACAGAGGGAATCAAGATTGACTCAGAAAGAGTCAACAGTATCAAATCTCTTACTCTGCCGTCAAGTAAGAAGGTTGTCCATTCCTTCTTTGGCAAGGTAAACTTTCTATGAAGATTCCTTCTAGTCTTTGGAAAAAAGACTCATCATGTTGTAAATATGATGAAAGGTAATACCACTTTTCATTGGACAAAAGAAGGGAAAGTTGTGTTCGATGACATCAAGGAGGCCATTGCTCATGCGCTAGTGTTAGTCCACCCTAACTACACCAAAAAATTCATCATGTATAGTTATGCTTCCGAGCATACACTTTCGACGATTCTGGTGCAAGAGATCAACAGTGAGGGTTTTGAATCTCCAATTGCATTCATGAGCTTCCCTCTAAAAATTATGAATTGAAATACTCCCAGATGGAAAAAAATGCTTTCGTTGTGGTCAAAGCTGTTAAACATTTTTAGTTCTACATTCTAAATAGCCATGTCAAAGTTCTAGTCCCAAATTCAACTGTTAAGTCCATCTTAACACAACAAGAATTTGGAACAAAAAGAGGCAATTGGATCGCCAAGATTCAAGAATATGACATGGAAATCAAACCTACCAAGTTGATACGTGGGCATGAACTGTGTCAGCTCATCGCTAAAAATAATCCTGATGGAGAAGTTTTAGAAAATGAAGAGGTAGATTCAAGTGAACTTCGAATGGTGTTGTTCATCAGCACCACCGATGAATGGTATTCCAACATCGCTTATTTTCTCACTTATGGGGAATGTCCTAATCATTTGACCTCAAAGGAAAAAAGAAACATCAAGCTAAAATCAACAAAATTTGTCTTATGGGACAATGGTTTGTACAAGTGTGCATTGGATGGGACCTTTTTGCGATGTGTTGACAAAGAACAACAAAAAAAACTGTTGAAGTCATACCATGACTTGGCACGTGGAGGACACTTTTCAACGCTAGTAACCAATCACAAGATTTTGAGAGAAAAGTACTATTGGCCCACACTCTTTCAAGATGCGTACTCTTGGGTACGTAAGTGGGAGCTATGTCAACAATTCATAGGTAAGCCAAAGTTTGCGGCTTTACCTTTAAAACCCGTTGGGATTGAAGAGCCCTTCCGACAATGGGGAATTGGCTTCATCGGTGCAGTAAATCCATCATCAAGTGTGGGACACACCTATGTCCTAATTGCAACCGACTATTTCACCAAGTGGGTGGAAGCAATTCCAACTAAGCATTATACTTCTAAATTCGTATGTAATTTCTTAAAAGAAAACAACATTTTTAGGTTCAGTGTGCCAAACAAAATTGTTGCTGACAACGCTTATGCCTTCTCGTCAAGTGAGATCACTGAGTTTTGTTTTGAACATGGCATAACTTTGTCACACTCTTCCGACTATTACCCACAAGGTAATGGTTAGGCCGAATCAAGCAACAAGAATTTGGTGACTATCATCCGCAAGTTGGTGGACGAGAATCAACGTTTGTGGCACAAATCTCTATATGATGCTTTGTGGGCAGATATAATAACCCCAAAGCGGGCGATTAGTATGTCTCCCTTTCAACTCTTGTACGGGTTGAATGCCGAGATTCCCATAGTTCCTTGGAACTTCCAGCCCTCAAATTGGCTAAGGCCATTGAGGATGATACTTTTGATAACTCTGTTGATAAGCGTATAATGTATCTCTTCAAATTGGAGGAGAATCGAGTTCTGTTGGCTAACCACATCGTGAAGCATCAGGACCAAGTCAATAAGATTTTCGACAACAAGGCCAAGTCTTGATATTTTCAAATTGGTGATCTTGTTCTCCTATGGGACAAGTGAAGAGAACCAAAGGGTATGCACGGGAAGTTTGATTCACTATGGATAGGACCTTTCAAAGTTCATCAACTACATGGTGAAAATAGTTTCTTGTTGGCATACGAGGATGGAATATCATTTTCCCTTCCTCACAGCGGGCAACATCTCAAGCACTTTACACAGTAAGGTGACAAGCGTTCGAATATAAATATTTTTATCCTTTTAGTCCTTGTGTCTTTTTTTTAAGTCTTTTTGTTGTTGTTGCCTGACTTCAAGCCCAATGGATGGATACATGCACTTGAATTATGGAGTTCTTCTCCCTTAATTCGTTTCAAAGAATGGTTCATGGAAGATCCCCAATAGGAGTCAACTGTTATCATGGAATCTAGCAGTGCTCGATCCACGAATAACCCCCCTATGAAACTTGTTTGTTTCATAGGTTTGTAGTGTTCAAGCACATAAAATGAGGTGAATTTCAATTCACCTCGATGTGCGTTCCAAAATCTCAAATAGTCCATTTGAGTGTCCTTCCTTGTCTGCCTTTCAAAGAGATTTGAAACGAGCATCTTCGTCAGCTTCCAGCTTTTGGGAGTTGTAAAATTGGCAAACATGTCGAAGTGTTGATTTTCAACGCTCCTACATGTTGAGGTTGAAATTTTCCAAGTCCCCAAATGCACAAGCGCTGATTTTTAGCGCTTGTGCATGTTTGTTCAAAGTCAGTAAAAAGTGCATAAGCGGTGAAAATCACCACTTGTGCACTCTTTGTTTCTTTAAAGTCTAAGTGCAAGAGCGGTGATTTTCATCGCTTATGCACTTTTGTTCCACTTTATAAATACATGCTAGAGCAGTGAAAATCACCACTCGAGCATGTTATCCACCACTTAGTTTGCCATAATTAAATGCGTGACTTATGTTTCATTTATTACACTTTTAAATCACTTTTAAGTGATTTTAAGTTAATCACTCCTCATTTTACTTGCCTTTCTCTCCTCCTCATTGTGTTGGGTGATTTCTAAACCTGCAAGGTCATGATTTTGAAGATTTCTTCAAGCTTGCATTCGAGCTTTTCTCAGGTACACCATTAGTTTTTCTCTCCTTTGTCGTTTTATCTCTTCCTCTTTGCTTTTGAGAACCTTTGTAAATTTTGATTCATCTTGTCTATGCATTTTTGTTTTTAGATTTAAATCTCTTTGTGTGTTGAATTGTTTTCCTCTTCTTGTAATTGCGCCTCGCTCTCTATTTTTGTTTTGAGCATTTCATTTGTGCCCTATTTATGATTCCTCCTTCTTTCCTTTGGCATTTTTCTTCACCTTCTCTTTTCACCATCTTGTGTTTCCTTGTCATCTTCAACTTTCTTCAGAATTTCAGTCACCAAGGCGTTGAAAATTTGAGTGCACACATTTAATAAAGAAAAGTCTTCACGTTTGAAAACCATCGCTCAAATGTTCGAGCGATGATTTTCACCGCTCAAACATCAATCATTCTAACCCTCTAAGTGTTAAAGCAATAAAATTTTCTGCCATTACCCTTAGTGATTTTCATCAACTCCACATGAAGGAGTGGTGAAAATCATTGCTCCTACATGGAGTGACTTTTCACCAAAATGCAAAAGTGGTAAAAAAAACCACTTCTACACTTCACTGTCTTTCCAAGTAAGCCAAGATGTCAAGGCGCTAATTTTCATCACCTTGACACATTTGGAAATTTTTCATCACGAACATGTAAGGGCGTTGATTTTCAGTGCCCTTACATTTTAAACTATCTTTCTAACTGTAGGAGCACTGATTTTCAACACTCCTACACATTTGGTAGTTTTTGATCCTAACACTTTCAAATAACTCTATTTTCGCTCTAGACCCTATTTCTTCGCTCACACTCTATTTTTTGTGCCTAGTTGCTCATTTCATGCTTGCTCCACATTGTTTTCTTACCTCACACTTCCCAATGCTTCATTTTTTCCTAACGTATATTGATTCACCATCCTTGCAGTTTCTCTACAAATCTTGTCAAGTGATCCTGAAAGTAATATCCTTTGATCCTGATTCTTCTAGATGATAGGAATGAAGCCTTCATCGTCTTCTAAGGCTAAGGGAAAAATGAAATACAAGTACCAAGGTGTCTATCCATCTACAGTGGTGATCTCAAAGGTGGATGAAATAAAGGACACCAAGGTTGGTCATCAGGACCTTGTAGACTTTGTTAAAAGAACTGAACAAAAGCTCTTGGAAGACAATTTGAGAGCTATTGTACATAGTAATCTACATCTGGTATCAACATTCTCAACATATTCTCATCACACAAAGTTTGTTCTCCAGGTTGCTTCCCACTACATTCGAGAGACAAGAAGTGTGATAGATTCCTTTGGACAGGAGATGATGAGGCTAGACCCTGATTTATTTAACATTATTTTCAGTGTCCCACACATAGAAAAGTACACCAATATTTCAATGCAATAAGTGTTTATGATGCAAACCTAGCCAAGGCTAAGAATTTGATTAACAACCAATGGTTGAAAACACCTAGGCCTACCATCTCAGGATGGCCGAAGGGGCTTCCGCGAAGTGACTTCAAAGAAGATGTCAGGGACATGATTACACTCCTAAGCAGGGTTAAGGGATTACTTGAATCATCTCATTTTTAGGAGTGCATGTATGAATACATTCAGATCATAAGAAGACAAAAGGCTCACATTGATTGGGGAACACAAATCAGTGTCGAAATTCATGAACAACTAATAAATGTGCCAACCACTTCGAAGTTCTATATGACTTCTTATTTGGTGTATGTTGCAGCCGTGATGAGACAATTCCTAGGTTTATCTACAAAGGGAAACCGACACTCGGTGCCTGTGTACAAGTATTTCTATCAGTTGGAGCTGAAGGAAAGCCTTTATCAGAGGGTCACAAATGCCTTCTTTGCACTTCTGCTTTTCAGTTTTGACCCAACTCTCAAAAAGAAGGGAGTATCTAACGAAGCCTAAAAAGTGGTGAGTAAGGTCGGGTGTATACTCTTGCAATTTCCAACTTTCACTTATATGAGGGTAGGCTACTACACTGGGTGTCCTTACATGCTGCCCAAATATCCCTCGGATAAGTGGATACTCATGGAACTATGCCAACAACTGATTTCAGTTCATAAAGAACGAATGAGAATTCACAAATTGAGATTCAAGTTTCCATTAACGATTGGTAGATATACCATTCAGAGTGTGAAAAAATCCAAATTAGTCTATGCAGAAATGTAGATCATGACAATAACGATATACAAATACAGATTTGACTTTGATTATTGGAATGTGAATAGGAAATTGAAAAAGGATCACAGGCAAAAGTACTGCTTTGAAGACATATGGGTTGAATGTAGAGATGAAGAGGACATTCGGAAAATGGATTATTGCAGGCTAACTATAGAGTAGATCAGGGATATTGGTGTTGCTGACCTACTAGAAGGTTTCAAAGATCCTACTGACATCATGAACGCTACCTATGATGAAAATGAAATTTCTAAGAGACCTCTGCCTGCAATACAATGGTCTAAGAAGGAAAGTGTTTCCATCAATGAATTAATGTGGATCTTTTATCACTAGCAACGAAGTGTTGCTCATTTTGCAACAAATGTATGAATTTTTTTGTTCAATCTAGTGAATCTAAATCTAATCAATAAAGAAGGAAGTTGCATACGAGACTTTGCATTGGATCAATCATCTTTTGAATTTGATTAAGATTGGTGGTAATTAGTGTGTGAGATCTAAGGGCTTTGGATAAATATGTGTAGACTTTGTGTTAGACTCTTTATTTAGATTTATGTTTACATTTGAATACTATTGTTGAATGATCTACAAGACTTTGTGCTTGTAATTGTTCATGTTGTTCCTGGAATTTTTGTATCTGAGAATACTTTTTGCTTCTAATAGGGCAACATTACAACTCTCACAGATCCATTAGTGGAAAGCTACAGAACGACTTTGTGCCTTCATGAGAATTTTTTTCTTTCTTTTATTGTTTATAATTATCATACTTGGTATCTCTATGCTTTGCTTTGACAAGATAGAGATATTGGCATTACTGCTTTGTTTTTAGTTTAAAGTTGTGTTGAATTGGAACTATCAACTGTGAAGCATTGTAAAACATCTTCTCAGAAAAAAGAGAAAAGCATGAATGTGACACACCCCCCATCTCGTAATTGTAGTGTACATTTTGTAAATACTTAATTAGTTTTACTTAGCTTCTATTAGTAGTAAGAAGGGAGCCTCCCCCTTTTGAGAGGAGAGATCATATCTCACACAACTATGGTTGAAATCTAGATTGTGTAATCTATTGAAAAGGTGATTACATAATTTTCACCCAAAACCTCGAAGCTTCAATTCTCGAAGCTCTGCTTTTATCAACTGAAATTCCTTTGCATGGTGGAGTAAAAGTCAATATTTTTCAAAGCAGAGGATATGGGTTGTCTTAGAATCATCTTCTGAACAAAACCCATATTTCAATTTTCTTAAAAAAATTGCCCCCCTGCAGCCCCTGCTGCCCCCAGTTGCTTTTTTTGGAAAAGCTTTTGCATGTCAAGGTAAATAGTGCTTTTTCGCAATTCTAACGTTGTGGGTTGTCTTAGAATCATTTTCTGTACATAATTGACATCTCAAAATATTTGGTGAAAATTGCCCTCCGATAGGCTATTTTTAGCCTAATTAGGTAACCTTTTATCTTTCTGGAGAAAGTTGTCAAAACATAGTCGAGTTTATAGTCAACAGGCGAGTTTTTCATAATGCAGTACACACAGATCGAATTCAAGACTAAGTCAATCTTGGTTCATGACTTCACCGGAATAGTTGACACGGATTTGCATAAAGTGCTTCTAGAGGCTATCTTGGATCCGATTAAGATAAATCATGCAATACTTCAAAACATCGAAGAATTTGGGTTGCTAGAGGCGGCTTCACTCCCTATTTCAGTTCATTGCATAGAATTCGTGATGTCTTGTGTCAAGCATTACAATTCTACTACTCAAGAAATTCAGTCAGTGGATGGACAGGTGATTTGCAGACTCAATCCTCAGGACATTGAGAGGTGTTTTGGTATCCCTCAACATCTGAATAGTTTGGTCATTACCATGGATCAGTGTGAGAGAGCATTCAATGTTGATAAGGACATGTGTCAAAGCAAAATGGCAGAAAGGTGGTTAAAACAAAAGAAAACTAAATTGCCACACAATGTGGGTCACAGAGAGTTCAAAGATGAGTACACGATTTTGATTACTCTTCTTAATTGTGTTTTTGGTCATGCAGATGCTAAAAAATTCTAGCCTTGGATGTTGTTGTACCCCAAATTAATTTTTTTCCTACACTTAGGCATTTTGAAGAAATGAGTAAAAGTCTTGTTAAATCTGTCAAAAAGGTCAAAATTTGGGTGTGCATGTGTTGCATGAGGGGTAAAAACTTGAAATTTCCAAAATCTGACGATTTGGGTCTGCTCAGAGCGACCTAATCTACAAAACCCAGATCTTAGTTTTTCATCCCTACTTTTGAGGAAAACTTCCTATTTTTAGAAACTTTCTAAAAATAGTAACTTTTTTTGGGGTTTCTTTTGAAATGAATATTGGAATTTTTTTCTAAAAATAGAAAGTTTGTCCGCCAGGGTTCAAACTATTTTGATTGGCTTAAAATACTTCCTCATCAGGCTGGTGAGTTAGAATCATAAAACGATCAGTTTTTCCCTAGTGGGTCTATTTTGCTTTTTCAATTTTAGAAAGCATTTAGGGAACTTCAAAGTCATCAATGGAGGCCAGTTAGCTACTAGGCTTAGATTCAACATTCAAGCACTAAACATAAGATGAGATGATGAACGTGTGCGAAGAACGACAGAAGGAGTCAAAAATTGCAGAGAAATGACTAAAGTCTACCAGCCATGGGCGCCCCAGAAGGAGATAGAGCCCAACTTTTTAAGACATCAGATGGTGAAATCAAGGTTGTGCTTCCAGGAAAAGTTGTTTAGATTCTTCCCAGCTCCACAGTGAGTCTGGCAGTGTCATCATTAGATCAACCAGTCACCCAAAATTCAAGATCAAATAGGGGAGGAGGTTTTAACCAAAGGCGAGAGGCTGAAACCATATGAAAATTGCTGAAATATTCTAAGTGGGGAACTTTGGGCACCACTAGGTGCCGGGGTGCCAACTAACTTTGAGAGATCCAAGCTCAACAATTAGGGTTTGTAGATGAGCTCAATCTCTTCAAAATTCAATTCAGCCGTAATGGATGTCCTCGTCAGATCATTAGACTTGTCAATCTCTCGCAAATCGAGATCAAGTTGAAGGTATAAAATGAAGGATCAAGTTTGAAGATGAAATTCAGAGCAAAAATGGCTAAGTATGGAGGAGTTAGGTGCCCCAAAAGGAGAAAGACGCCCAAGTTTTTAAGGGCCTAAATGGATGAATTTTCCATAAGACCCTCCAACATGTCCTCTTCAGATTTGATGAAGCTTTTCAATGCAACCATCAGCTCGTCAATTAGAGTTTCCAGTCATCAGATGTCGAAGGCTGAATAGAGGGAGAAGCAAGAGTAAAATGACAGAAGTCAAGAGCAAAGGTGAAAGATACATAAAATATTCTAACTCTGGTGAAGTTGGGCACCCCAGCTTTCCAGGGGCACCCAAGCTTTTGATGCCTTAGATTCAGCTTTTAGGAGACAACTCCTAGAAGACCCCTCTTGAAATCCTTCAAGCTATCTAGTGAATCTGATAGTCAGTCAATCAGATCAGTGTAGCTCCCAGAATCGAAGATTCATCAAAAGATCAAAGGGAAATGGAGAAAATGAAGAACACAAAAATGGCTAACACTGTGAAGGTTGGGCACCCAAGAAGGAGATGGGCGCCCATGATTTTGAAGGATCAAATGAAGTTTTTAGCTGAAGGTGCCTCCAGAATGATCTTCTCAGATTCGATCAAGCTTCACGATGAATCATTTAGCTCATCCATGGGATCAATCTGGAAGCCAGAGATCAAAATCAAAGCAGGGTTCAAAATAATATTAAAGTTGAAAAACTCAGAAAAATGGTTAAGTCTGGGAGAAATTGGCGCCTCTAGCCAAGAAGGGCGCCAAAAATACCATGCCTTAGTCAAAATTTTCAAAGTTGCAAGATGAAGAATGAATGTCCAAGTTAAATTAACAGGAAGATTTTAGGGTTTTGAAGATAAAAGCAAAAAGAAAGTAGGGTTTTCTCAAGCCTAAGGCTTATTTAAGAGGCTTTTATCATTCAATTTTCATTATTCTTTGCAGGTGGCATCCAAATTGAAGAGGGGCAGCAACTTCGAAGTTTTCTTTTTCAAGATTCAAGGCTTCAACTTGCTGATTTTTCAGAAATTCTTCATTAATTTTTCAGACCAACAACATAAGACCTCGATTTTTCATGATTTTTTCATCTAAACATCAAATTTTTGAAGAAGAAGGTCAAGGATTTCAATTTTCAGTTATCTGGGTCTTTTGATCTCATTGTTCTAAATTTTTTTTGAAGAAATTTCTCAAGTTGCAGTAGCTGCTTTTTCCTAGCATGTTAGAGAAATCATCAGAGTTTTCAAATTTTGATCATTTGGGTCCTCTCAAAACATTCTTCTGAAGAAAACCCATATAGCAACTTTTTTCAAGAAAATTTCAGATCCTAGGGTTTGTTGCTTTTTCAATCAGCCCTAAGTATTTTTTCAAATATGATCAACTGGGTTCATTCCAAATTTTATTTTGAGCAAAACCCAGGAGCCAACTTTTTTTCGTGAAAAATTGAAGAAATTAGGGTTTGCTGCTTTTTAAGTCTACACTCAAAATTTTAAAAAATGGATGAACTAGGTTGTCTTGCAACAAAATTCTGAGCAAAACCCATATCTCAGAAAAAATTCAAAAAATTTGTCTGTTTGAAGAAGAAAAACTAGCATTCTAAAAATAGTAAGTTGCTCAAAACTTGCCTGAACATAGGCAAGTTTACAATAATTCTTCAAGGTTTTTAGAATGGAATACACTCCCAATGATTTCAATACCAAGTCAGCACTATACCATGACTTCATCAAAATAGCTGAGACTGACTTGCATCACATCAAGTCGGTGTTTGACCTACATGCTTTGGAGAACGCAGGTAACACTGTAATCAGAAACCTAGGGCACTCCAAACTTCTCGCAGCAACATCCATTCCTATTTCAGTACAGAGTATGGAATTTGTAATCGCTTGCATCAAGCATTACAATCTGACGACACAGGAGGTTCAATCAGTAGATGGCAGATTGATTTGCAGTATGAAACGTGACATGATCAAGAAATGCTTCTCAATTCCTCCTTGGCCTGAAAGTGTGACTATTTCTAAAGGAGAATGTGAAAGGATATGGGAGATGCACAAGGACAAATACAATAAGAAGATTGCACAAAAGTGGATGAAGGAAAAACATAAGACTCTGTCGAAGAACATCGGGTGAGGAGAGTTCAAAGATGAACTTGCTATCATGATCACCTTGCTCAACACAGTCATTGGACAAGAAGATGCTACAAAATTTCAACCCTGAATGTTCTATGTTATACCTCACATCATGAAGAAGACTGAATTCTATGATTGGGCAACCTTAATTAGTGACAACCTCCATCAACAAATAACATACTACTTCCAAATTCATGAATTCCATATGGTTTCCTAACTAGTCTACCTAGTGGCCTTCCAAGGTCAATTCAAAGGGTTGAACACTAAGGGGTCCCTAAATGTACAACATGTCTACAACTACTACCCTTAGCTGGAGTTCACGAAGTGACTACATCATTACAAGAGGGTGAACGAGGCTTTCCTGATGCACACAGTGCGATACCTGGACAATGAGTTGCACGTTTGTATCTCATCCACCGCCAGGGAAAAAAATTCAAAGTGGGAAGATTGGTTTATACAGTTTCCTACTTTCACCTACCTTAGGGTCTATGGCTACTCTAGTGCTCCACTCATGTTGCCAAGGTTCCCATCATAGGCAAGCACATGATGTCCACACAGTCTTGAGGAATAAAAATAAACCCACCCTCAGTTTTCCATTAGGGCTAGGAATTTATACATGCAGATCAACAACAGATGCTAAATCTATGGGTGATGAGTTGTCTAAACTCGGTCTCAAGCCTTACAATGAGAGACGATCATATGACCCTCATGGTGTCTTCGTTGCCCAACTTGAGAAGAACTATGCTCATTTTCCCGCTCTTGAGGATTTTTGGGCTAACTGCAGAGATGAGTTCAAGGTGCGGAGGCGTAGTTATAGTAGGTCCACTCTTCATCACATGAAAGACTGCTTAGCAGAAGATATCAAAGGGTTATCAAATGATGATAGAGATGTACTTCTCCCAATGTACACTCGAAAGCAAATTGAAGATCAACCCCTTCCACAGGTCAATTGGGCTAATAAAGAGTCCCTCTCAGTTGAAGAATGGACAAGACAAGTCCTCAAGCACAGCAAGGTTTTCCTAGTCCTCAAGAGGAAGAAATCCATACCAGTAGCAGAGCCGCCAAGGGTACAGTTATCACTTCCCTCTTCTTCCGGAGCACAATTGAAAGGGAAAGGTGTAAGTCAGTCTCAAGAAGGTGTAAAGTGAAGCAAGTCAACAAAAAATGTAAGAAGAAGGTTGGACTTCTCGAGTATAGTCATTCAGGAGTAGCCAACAGCTGAAACATAAGCTCCTCCAGAAGAGCCCATACCTCAAAAAGAAATAGAAGACGTGCCTTTGACACATGATCTTACAACATTGCCAAGGTCTTCGTCAATTCACATTGATTTGGAGATTGAAGAAGATGAAGTTGCAGTTGAACCTCCCAAGGAAGTTAGTAGAGATACTATCGTATCTTGGCTTGAGAGCTCCTTGGGAAGGATAAAGAGAAGACCTTCATATCAGTTGAATTTTGATGATCTGGACAACATCTATCAGGAAGCACCGAAGAAGAAAGTAAAGAGACAAATCCACTTCAAGAGAAATCTTGATGGTGAGATGATCATGGAGACTGCTACACCTCCTAAAGATAGAAACAAAGATGAAGTGGATCTAGATGACTTCGTGATGGTGAAGGAAAATATTGGCAAAAACACAAGACATGCAAAAGTTAGTATGTTCAGAATTGTATCTAAATCCTTCAAGAAAGAGTGATCAAAGATGGAGATGACAAGGCAACCCTCAAGGCTGAAATACGAGAACTCGCGATTTACATTTCTAACCTTGTCCATGGCACTTCACAGTCTACTCAGTTGCTGCCCCAGGTTTTAGAGATGCCAGCTGATCATCATCAGTTGAGACAACTGGTAATATGTGGGAAACAAACTCAAGAATGGTTTGAGGGATTTATCATCAGAGGAAAATAAATCCTTGCACAGATGTTTCAGCTGAGGAATAACACTCATAATTTACGTCAAGGCTTGCAAGGATTTCAATAAACAATGGCAAAGGTAAAGCCTAGGCATGAAATCATCATTTCATATTTAGATACAGCTTATGGCTCAACAGTTTCCAGAGAACACAAGAGGAAAATCATTGCATGGAAAGAGCATCACAGCTTCAAGGTGAGAACCTATGAGAGAATGGATGAGTTCATTGCATACAAGAAAAGGGTGGTTGAAGCTTTTTTGTTCATAAATGAGTTTATTACAGAGATCTGTGCTTGGTGTCACCATGATGATGGTTCCTATGTCAGACTTGATGAAGTGCGAGCCTAGTTTCAGAGCGTTGTTTGCTGCAGTGATGGCAACAATTCAGTTGGCGGTAGAATGAGTCACATTTCCATTATGTCAGCAAAGTTTGACAATGCGGCCAATGAGGTTGAAGATTTCCTGAGATCAATTGTAGATGGAGAGGATATCTTAGAAAAGCGAAACTTTGCTATTGATAGTATTGATGCACTTGACAGAGACACAATTTCTATCTTTTTAGCGGATGTGATGGAGATTTAAAACAACTTTTTTCTAGAAGCTTTCTTTCAGCTTTCTTTCTATTCTTGAAACATTTCTTATCTATTCTTTGAAGAAGAGAAAAAAGATAAAATGTAATAGTTGGCACTTCCTATTTTTCCTGCTTTCTTAGGTGTTAAATGTTATCTTCTTCTATTTTTAGAAATAAAGCTTGCTTGCTGAGCAAGTCTTAGTTGTAAAAGCAAGGAGATTTTAGGGTTCCCTACTCCTTTGCTTGGATATAAATAAGAGAAATTTTGCTCATTTATTTTCAACCATGCTTGTGATAACAAACGTTGAGCCTATTAATGCCTTCTTTGTTATTTAGTGTTGTTCAATCATACTAGTGATGACAAATTGTTGAGCTTCTTTTGCGTTCAAGTTGTTGTCTTGTAGTTGTTGTTCACTTTGTGTAAGAACAAGTTTGCAAGTCTCTTTTAGCTGCAAATTCTTGTTCCGTGCATGTGTTTAGTGTAATCTTTGCTCCAAAAATTTGAGAAATAAAGTCTTGAGCCTCTTTTGCCTTGATATAATGTCTCAGATTTCCATTTATTGTGTTATGCTTATATGATCTTAATTTCAGCTCACATTGAAAGTAAGTAGATGTATGTTTAAAAAGAGTTTTTTTAAGTATTTTTTCAGAGAATCAAACTTTGTTCATTTCTATTTATCTTGCTTTGTGTTTACTTGAGTATATAGAAACGTCATTAGCATAGGTTAGTCATAGTTGAAATTCCTTAATCAGAAAATCTCAGCTACGACACTTGAGTTTTATAAACCTTGTGCTCTTAGCTGATCAAAAAGATAGGCAACTTAATTTTAGTTTACTTTCTTGAACACCATCAACAAGAGGAAGCTTCCCCTCCTAATTTGAAGAGTAGTTTATCTGTGCATAGCTGTCCGTTTCAAATTCACATTCCAGAGGTGTGAATTTAAATGCCAACAGTTTTTTGGCACCCACCGTGGGGCACAAGGCATAAAACTTGAAAGAAAGCTTGCATTTTATGTCACGGGTATGACTCTCTAGTATCCTACTGCACCAGTTCAACAAGCCAATCTTACATCTCCAGTTATCCAGCTGAATTTGTAGATAATTGAAGGAGAGCAAGTAGACATCATCATCATCCTAAGGAGTTTCATCTTTGAGAAGAAGGATACCCTTGCTCAGTGGAGAAACGTTGTTGCTATTCTAGAAAAAGAGGAAGAGAAAGTTGATATTGCAGCCGAAAGGACTATCTTGCCACCACCCATGTGGGTCTAGAAAATCTTGGCTTACATAGTTTATACAAGGAAGAGAACAAGAAAAAATCATCTCTTCCAAGGAGAAGCTGATTCAAAAAATCCTTTCCTTCCACAAGCACAACCTACAGAAGTTGGAGAGCCATCAACATAGTTCCCAAGTTCAACACCGAACCTGAGAATGAATAAGGACTTGTAGTTCAACCAGAAGCGATGGGAGATAACAACAACAACAATCAAAATCAGAGAAGAGGAACCCAACTGCCTTGGGGTGATCAAATTGATCCTTTAGCCTTGGCAAAAAATCATGAATTACCTAAGGGGTTGAGAAAGCACTTTCCACAGTTCCAAGGTGATGGGACTCAACATCTTAATGATCATCTTTCAACCTTTTCAACTGCTAGCGATGTTTTTCATGTGGCTCATGAAGACATTGTTGTACGTCTCTTTGTTGAGACATTTGTGGGAGCTGTTGCCGAGTGGTTCAATCACCTGGAGCTAGGTTGCATAACCAACTAGGATACTATGACTGAATTTTTTTTGGCAAGATTCAAGCTAGCTGAAGATAGCCACCAATTGTTCACCCAACTCTCAAATTCAAAGGAGGAAAACAAACTAATGAAGGAGTTCATGGCAAGGTTCAACCGTCTGGTCACTCATCTTTCATATACACTCAATCCCTCACCTAAGATCCTTTTGAGTAGTTTTGTCAATGCTCTTCCATCTGAGATAGCCATTTTCCTCAAATCAGCTAATGAGACAAAACTAGAGACTGTACAACAAGGTGCTATAGAGATTGAAGACAACATGTTCACTTCAGGAAATATCAAGGGAGATGCCATCAAGCCTTTGGTTCAAAGTTCTACTAATCCACTACTTCAAAGAGTTGCCAATGAAGTGACTATTCTCAAGAGGCAATTGCCTATTCAACCTACACCCCTTACTCAAGTTGCACCACCACTTGCCCTGCCTGCACCACAACCATATCAACCTCAGCAGCCGTACTAGCTGAGGAGAAATACATTTCAACCTTACAACAATTATAGGCCACATACTGGCGCCACATGCCCTAAAAACATCAGAATGAACAGGATAATGGGATATATCAAAACTGTAGCTGCACCAAGTTTCGTACCAACTCCAAGTTTGAATGTTGTCTTACCTCAATCAGACAATTTTGATGGCTACTCCGCAATGGCCTACTTTGAAAGTGAACCCAATTTTGAAGAACAAAAAGATTTCCATCAGTACTCTCTTGCAGTAAATCCTGATAATGTCATGACACCTGTGTTCACAAGAGCTCAACATCTAAAGGCACAACGAGAAGAAGAAGAAGAGAGATCAAAGGTACAAAAAGAAAAAGAAAAAGGAAAAGAAGTAGCTTCTATTTCTAATATGAATCCTTCTCAAGAGAACGTGAAAGCAGTTGTGCAAGATTCATCTTCAACAAATTTTGATCTTGTAGATGCCTTTATGAAGAACAAAGTGCATATTTCTCAGGTAGAATATCTCCAAGATCATCCAGAGCAAGTGGACTGACTTCTTAAATTTGTGAAGAAAGGACCTATCAAGCAACCCACATTGCTCGAATCATTCATTCTATCAGAGGACAAACCTAAGCCCTTTTATATTTCTCTATATATAGGGGGTTACAAATTGAGCAATTGTATCATTGATTCAGGAGCCTCAGACAACGTCATGCCTCTACAAGTGATGAATGCTCTAGGACTTTTGTGCACTAAGACAAAAGACAAATGTTACTCACTGGAGTCCAAGTCAGTGTCGTTAGTCAGACAGTTGAAGGATGCTCAAGTGAGGTTGGTGGCCTATCTTGAGAAGAAAATTATGATGACCATCCCGGTAGTTGACATTCCATCTAGCTACGGGATGCTATTAAGCAGAAGCTTTTGTAAAGACCTCAGTGGAGAGATTCAAATGGATTGGTCTTATGCAGATATTCCACTAAAGAATGGTACTTTCAAGCTAGAACCAAAGCCCAAGTCTCGATTTGCGGTAGTGAAGTCTCAAGATCCTCAAGCTCAAGTTTTGTATCAAGAAACATGTCTTGGTACTTATGCCATGCTATCAGAGATACCTGAAGAAAGCCAAGAGGTCGTGTGTACATCAGAAGAATCAGTAGAGGATCCTAAGTTGTGGACTATGCAGTTTGATGGTAGTTGTTCTACGGCTGGTTCGGGAGTGAGAGTGGTGATCATCTCTCCTAAAGGACAGTTATATCCATTTGCATACCGCTTGCAATTTGATTGTACAAACAATATAGCAGAATATGAGGCGCTTCTACTAGGTCTCGGAAATGAAAAGGACATGGGTATTGAACATCTCAGAGTTGAAGGTGATGTAGAGCTCATTGTGAAGCAAGTTAGAGATCAGTTTAGAGTGAAAGCAGATCGTCTCTGACATTACAAAAATAGGGTGTGGAATGCAATAGATTGGTTTGAAGCATTTGATATCAAGGACATTCCACATCTAGATAATAGTAGAGCAAATTCCTTCGCAATGTCAGCTTCACTTTTCATGCCACATTTTGACTTCCATCAGAATGCATTTTCCATTGAGCTAATATACAGGCACGATGTACCTGACAATTACGATAATTGGAAAGTCTTTGATGATGATGACCACATTAAGGAGTTTCTTGTTATGGGAGATAATTTCAAAGAATTGTTCTTTGAGGGTAGTTCATTTTCTTACAGAGAATCAGTAACATAGCCTCTAATGTGCCAAAGATTGTTGAAGACAAAAAATTCAGAAGAGCCAGATACAAGCATTATCCAATTGAAAGGAAATAAAATCCCCAAGGACTTGGTTTCCTTTGAGAATATTTTTGATAGGGACGATAGATACATTCAAGATCAAAGAAACTCAAGAGAAAGAACCTTTGATAAATATAAATGAGTAAATATTGGCACAGATGACAAGCCTCAGCTCTTTAATTTGGGTATATGCTGCACTACAGAGGAAAGTGAGAGGTTCATCTCTTTGTTCAAGAAATACTATGATGTCTTAACCTGGTCATGTGAAGATTTGAAAGTTTTTACACCAAGAAAATTCTCATACAATTCCTCTTAAACCTGAAGCAAATCCCTTTAGGTAGAAGCAAAGACACTACAATCCGCGAATTCAAGATACCATCTACGTGGAAATCCAGAAGATGGTAGATGCGAAGATCATCTTTCCAATTCATCACTCCACTTGGGTGTCTAATATAGTTCCTGTGTGAAAGAAGAATGGAGAAATCATAATCTGTGTAGATTTCAGGAACTTGAATCAATCCTCTTTCAAGGATAATTACCCTCTGCCTATCATGGAGCATACCTTGCAGATGGTTACCAGTTCAGAGATGTTGTCCTTGTTGGATTATTTTTCTGGTTATAATTAGATTGCAGTGGTTGAAGAAGATCAATACAAGACGACCTTCACGACCCCATGGGGAACATTTGCATATGAAAGAATGCCCTTCGGCCTCATCAACACCGATGCTACATTTCAAAGAGCCATGGATTTGGCATTTGGAGACTTGAGGAATAAAGTAATTGTTGTTTATCTAGATGACCTCATTGTTTTCTCGAAGACACGAAGAGACCATTTTGCACATCTAGGGAAAGTCTTCGAGAGTTGTAGATACCATAAAATATCATTGAATCCCAAAAATTCTATCTTCGCGGTGACATAGGGCAAGTTGCTTGGCCACATCATCTCCAAAGAAGGAACTCAGATTGACCCAAGCCGGGTTGAAGCTATCAGAAGTTTGTCTCTTCCAACAAGCAGAATAGGGGTACACTCTTTCTTTGGTAAAGTGAATTTCATACAAAGGTTTGTACCAGATTTTTCTGAATTAACAAAAGATATATCTGCTATGATGAAGAAGATTGTTTTCAAGTGGACGAAAGAAGGAAATAAGGAATTTGCAACAATAAAAGAAGCTATCAGCCGAGCCCCAATACTGGTTTGTCTTGATTTTGAGAAGAATTTTATCCTTTATTGCTATGCATCAGAGCATACTCTATCCGCCATACTGACACAAAAGTTGAATGAAGAAATTGAGTCACCAATAGCTTTCATGAGCAATAGTTTCAAAGACAGCGACTCACGATACTCTTAGATTGAAAAGAATGCGTATGTAGTGGTTCGAGCTGTAAAGAATTTTAGATTTTATATCTTGAATTCCCACATCACTGTATATGTCACTAATCTACCAGTGAAAAGTGTGCTAACTTAGTAGGAGATGGGCACAAAGAGAGGAAATTGGGTCACGAAAGTACAAGAGTATGACTTGGAGATCAAGCCGACCAAACTCGTTCGCGGGAGAGGTTTTTGTTAGTTGATAGCAGAGGATGGTGATAAGAAGCTTCAAGCCAAAGGTATACCTGAAATTGAACATGAAGAAAAGGAGGATCTGCCAATGGTCCTACTGATTGAATCTTCAAGAGAATGGTTTATTGAGATATGGTATTACCTGACTTATGGTGATTTCCCAAGCCATTTGAACAAGTAACAAAAGAGAACGCTAAAGATAAAAGTGTAGAATTATGTGATTATCAACAATGTTCTGTACAAGTGAGGGCTTGATAGAACCTTTTTGTTGTGTGTCACCAAGGATCAACAACTACGTTTGTTGGAAGCCTTTCATAGTCAGGCATGCGGTGGCCACTTTTCTTCAAAGGTGACAACTTTCTAAATTTTGCGAGCACAGTTCTTTTGGCTGACCATGTTTTGTGATGCATATCAATGGGTGCACAAATGTCAGTTGTGTCAGTAGTTTATTAGCAAGACAAAGTGGGCAGCCGCTCCTCTCAGGCCAGTTGTTATAGACGCTCCATTTCAACAATGGGGTTTAGATTTTATTGGTCCTATCAACCCATGTTCCAGCAAGGGGCATATTTATGTCCTTACAACCACATATTACTTCACTAAATGGGTTGAGGCTATTCCCACCAAGCAGGCTACATCTGAGGTTGTGTGTGACTTCTTGAAGAAAAATATTACTACGCACTTCAGAGTTCCTCAAAAAATTGTGACAAATAATGCAACATGTTTCTCATCCGAGGAGCTACTAGAGTTCTATTTTGATCACAACATCACTCTATCTCATTCATCAGATTACCCTCAAGGTAATGGTCAGGCCGAGTCATCTAATAAGAACATAGTCACAATCATACACAAGTTAGTTGATTCCAGTAAACGAAGTTGGCATAAGAAACTCTATGATGCTCTTTGGGCCGACATGATTACTCCAAAGAGAGCCGTTGGTACTTCACCCTTCATCCTCATGTATGGTATGGAGGCAACCATACCTATCATGTTGGAATTGTTTGTGTTGCAGCTGGCAACCACAATAGAAGATGGGGAGTTCACAAATCTTATTCAAGAGCGCATTTTGTACCTGACTAAGATTTAAGAAGAAAGGGTGGAGGTGGTAGATAGAATCACTCAACACCAGGAGCGAGTCAAGAAAATTTTTGATAAGAAAGCTCGCCAGTGAGATTTCGAGGTTAGAGATCAAGTCCTACTGAGGGACAAGAGACATGAGCCCAAGGGAATGCATGACAAATTTGATTCCTTGTGGCTGGGGCCGTTCAGGATTCACGAGCTCGCCAGGGAGAACACTTATATCCTCTCGTGCTAGGATGGAAGTCTCCTCCCTCTACCACACAACGGATAGTACCTGAAGCACTTCATCCCTTCGGGGGTGGAGTAAAATTTTTTGCAACAAGATCTCCGTAATTTTAATTTTTTTTGTGATGTGTTTCCCCTTTCCGTGATGTGATCGTTATGTTGTGTTTCCCCTTTTTGTAATAGTCTTGTCATAGGTGACTTAGGAAAGTCTTCCAAATAGGTGATTAGGAAATGTTGTTGACTCTAATACCCAATGGATAAGGCACTGGTCTATGCTAAAAAAATTAGAGATTCTTTGGTTCTCCTATGCTGTAAGTATATGCCATGGTCCCCAAACAAAGTGAAATGTTGTACCCCAAATTTAAATTTTTGCTACACTTAGGCATTTTGAGGAAATGAGTAAAAGTCTTGTTAAATTTGTCAAAAAGGTCAAAATTTGGGTGTGCATGTCATGCATGAGGGGTAAAAAATTGAAATTTCCAAAATTTGACGATTTGGGTTTGCTTCAAGCGACCTAATCTACAAGACCCATATCTCAAATTTTCATCCCTACTTTTTAGGAAAAATGCTAATATTAGAAACTTTCTAAAAATAATAATTTTTTCTAGGTTTTTCTCGTTTTGAAATGCATTAATTCAGCAAATTTTCTAAAATAGAAATTCTGTCCGCCAAGGTTCAAACTCCATTTTGATTACATTTTAAAATACTTCCTCATCAAGCCGGGTGTAAATGTAATCACAAAATGATTAGTTTTTCCCTAGTGGGTCTATTTCAATTCTCGCAGCATTTCGGAACCTCAAAGTCATCAATGGAGCTGGGCATTTATAGGCTATATTCAACATTCAAGCACCGGAATGTTCAAAGATGAGATGATGAACGGCGGAAGAACGGCGAAGGAGTCAAAAGTTGCAGAAATGACTCAAGTCTCAAACCATGGCTCTAAAGTGAGATAGGTTTCCAACTTTTAGGACATCAAATGGTGAAATCAAGGTTCATGTTTGTGAAAGTTATTTAGATTCTTCCCACCACGTTGAGGGTGGCATCAGCTATTGATCAACCAAACACCCAAAATTCAAGATCAAATAGGAGTGCTCTTTAAACCAAAGACATCGTGTAAGGAAAACCATGAAAACTAACGTAACATTCTAAGTTTGGGAACTTTGGGCACCTAGCCTTTTGAGAGGTCAAACTCACCAATTAGGGTTTGTAGATGAGCTCAATCTCTTTAGAATTCAGTCAACTTCATAATGGATGTCCTTGTCACATCATCAGACTTGTCAATCTCCGGAAAATCCAGATCAAGCTGAAGGTATATAATGAAGGATCAAGTTTGAAGATGAAAGTCGAAGCAAAAATGGCTAAGTATGGAGTTGGGTGCCCCAGAAGGAGAAAGGTGCCCGAGTTTTTAAGGGCCTAAATGGATGAATTTTCCAGAAGACCCTCCAACATGTCCTCTTTAGATTTGATCAAGCTTTTCAATGCAACCATCAGCTCATCAATCAGGGTTGGAAGCCATCAAATGTTGAAGGCTAAACATAGGGAGAAGTAAGAGTAAAATGACAAAAGTCAAGAGAAAAGGTGAAAGATACATAAAATATTCTAACTTTGGTGAAGTTGGGCGCCCTAGCTTGCCAGGGGTGCCCAAGCTTTTGATGCCTTATATTTAGCTTTCAAGAGATGCAGCTCCCAAAAGACCCCTCTTGAAATATTTCAAGCTATCTAGTGAATCTAACAGTCAGTCAATTGGATCAGTGTAGCTCCCGGAATCAAAGATTCATCAAAAGATCAAAGGGAAATGGAGAAAATGAACACAAAAATGGCTAACACTATGAAGGTTAGGCGCCCCTGAAGGAGATAGGCACCCATGATTTTGAAGAATCAAACAAAGTTTTTAGCTGAAGGTGCCTCAAGAATGATCTTCTTAGATTCAATCAGGCTTCACCATGAATCATTCAGCTCATCCATCAGATCAATTTGGAAACCAAAGATCATAATCAAAGCAAGGTTCAAAATCATAGAAAAGTTGAAAAACTCAGAAAAATGGTTAAGTCTGGGAGAAATTGGAGCCTCTAGCCAAGAAGGGTGCCCAAAATACATTGCCTTAGTCAAAATTTTCAAAATTTCAAAATTGCAAGATGAAGAATGAATGCCCAAGTTCAATAAATAGGCAGATTTTAGGGTTTTGAAGATAAAAGAAAAAAGAAAGCAAGGTTTTCTCAAGCCTAAGGCTTATTTAAGAGGCTTTTATCATTCAATTTTCATTATTCTTTGCAGGTGGCATCCAAATTGAAGAGGGGAAGCAACTTTGAAGTTTTCCTTTTCAAGATTCAAGGCTTCAACTTGCTGATTTTTTAGAAATTCTTCATTAATTTTCTGACCAGCAACATAAGACCTTTCCTTTTCATGATTTTTTCATCCAAAACATCAAATTTTTGAAGAAGGTCAAGGATTTCAATTTTCAGTTATCTAGGTCTTTTCATCTCATCATTCTGAAGAATTTTTGAAGAAATTTCTCAAGTTGTAGAAGCTGCTTTTTCCTTGCATGTCAAAGAAATCATTAGAGTTTTCAAATTTTGATCATCTGGGTCCTCTCAAAACATTCTTCTGAAGAAAACCCATATCACAACTTTTTTCAAGAAAATTTTAGATCCTAGGGTTTGCTACTTTTTCAATCAGTCCTCAGTATTTTTCAGATCTGATCAACTGGGTTCATTCCAAATTTT
>VDFB02320275.1:115729-156749 GCA_007258455.2 Sequoia sempervirens | reverse complement strand
AGCAATAAACTACACAGTTTCATCAAGTATTAAATAAATTGCGTAAAAAATAGTAGAGTTGTTGAGCCGTAACTACAACGATCTTCAAGTGTATGCAGAAAGGCTTGGCATGGTTTCAGATGCACAATATTTTTGTGTAATTGAAATGTATTTAAGACTTCTATCTTAATTTCATGCTGCAAGAAAAAGGGTTTCATGAAGTATTTCTTTAGCCTATTTATGCCAAAAAAAAACCTTTATAATATATATATCTTATGATTTTTTAAAATTTGTTGTATATTGATAAATTAAATAACAATGTTATGTTTACATTTTGCTTCTCATTTAATTAAATAAAAACAATTTTTACTATAAATAAATAAGTAAAATTTATTAATAAATTTTGTATTTATTAATATGTTTATTTATTAAAGATTGATATTTTTATACATATATAAACAATTTTTCATAAAGATTTTTTATTTTTATTTTTGAAAAGGAGGTTGATTAATTAAATGATATATTTATAATTTAGTATAAATTAATAATTAAATATTATATTTAATTTTGTAGATTAATTTATTTTGGTATTAATGTGAAATTATGAGTAAATATAATGAATAAAAATATTTAATTTTATGATTAGAGAATGATGGATTATGTAAAGTTTGATAGGTATTTGTGAGTTATCTTAAAAAAATTCGTTATGTAAATTTATTAACAAAGTTTGTTATGAAATGGTGTGTTATAACTAAGCTTATAATGAAATGTGGTAGTTAGATTTAAATCTATTGAAAATTGTGGCATTTAAATTGCATTGAATAATTGTAATGCCTGATTTTTAACTGTATAGTGGAATTATTAAATAAGGGGGAAAATTTGGATTGTTGAGGGAACTTTTAGGACAATGCAAAAACTAAAACTTGAATGAAACATCAAGAAACAAAAAAATAGGTGTGACAAAAGAGGGTCATGATTTGAATCCACTATTAAACCTTCTCAACTTGCAACTCCTCAACTAAGCACATAAATGAAAATCCAACTTATCATTATTAGTTAAAACTAGCATGTGGGCAAATTTTTGCTCACAAAATGAAAGTTTTTGCTTTTAATCCTAAATGGAATAGGTTTATGAAGACTTGACATGTCTTAAGGGAACCTATAGTTCACTATTAATAAAAAAGTACTTGTATAACTAAAATTATTTATTTCATCAATATTGAGATTATATTGAGTAGAATCTAAGTTTTCAAAAAGCTAAATGAAAAAAAATCATTCATTTTAACTTTTATTTCATTTTTTTTTATATATAAATATTATTTTTATTATATATCTAGACTTTTAAATAGATGCATGGACACATAAACACATAAATAAGTAAAGAGACAAGAAAAGACATAAACACTATTTATTTTAATGTTTACTTAAAAACAAATTTATTTTATACATTACTATTTCTAATTGAAGAAATATTTTATTTCTTAAAAGTTTTTAAAAATAAAACAAAATAGCTACACTACCAAGTGAAGTGTAATGGTGTGAGCATGTTAACAAAGTATAAAAAATAACTTTTATATCTATACAAAATAAGATGATTCTTAAATAATTCTAATATAAAATAAAAACTCTTAAAGTAAATTAACTATAAAATAATTATTAATTAAATTGAATTAAATTAAACTACCATACATATCTTTCTAAAAATCTATGTGAAAAGGACCTTTAATTTCTTTTTTTTTCCCAATTTCCTTTTAACCCTTTTCTTAGTTAATTTTGGTTCCAAATGTACAAAAAAATGTGTAACACAAATGTTTTATTTGTCAATTTTAATTAACAAAAAATAAAAAAATATGTAGCCTGTAGTGAGCAACATTTTATGCAAATCGAGCAAGGAGGGGTTGAAGGGACAAGTTTGAGTTATTTAATAATTTGACATGTAAATGGCTATTAAATTTAAGTTAAAGGTATTTTATTAAAATACTCATATCATTACAACTCATTTATTTTTATTGCTACAATTATGCCTCTTAACATTATTAATAATGAAACAGTTATGTTTGGTGCAATAAAAGGAATAACAAAATTAAATGCATCATACTTGGGTGCTTGTTTATAGTCTTTGATCTTTTACTTAGGTTGGCCTAGGTGAACATGTCCACTTGCAATATAATGACAATCCTTCCCTAAGTATTTATAAATGCTACATGTTTGATCTCTTACATTTTTGGAGTTCACCTAGGTGATAATGTTTTATTTCGATATGATAATATTTTCAAGGTATTTGTAAATGTTACGAGTCTCCAAATATTAGAAAAGAGAAAAGAAAAAAAATCATCCAAGTAAGTTATAGAGTAGAAATAAACACTAAACAAGGTCAAATCCATGCACATAGAATAAATACATGAGTACAGAGTAGACCCAAACCCATAAATTCATAATTGATGACATCATAGAGATTTATAACACAATTCAAGACTCATAAAAATACATTTTAGTAACAATCAAGAATATATTCTTTATCAAATGACATTCATTCATCAATCATATACCAAGTATCTCTACCACTATATTCACTTTCTTAACTTCATATTAATCAACATAATTACACACAATCTATACTTATTAGTTTGTACTAAATTACACTAAACTATAAGCATATTGTTTGACTTATTTAGATTAAATTTATTTTTATCAAACCACATTCATTATTTAATCATAAGATTAAATATCTCTTTTCACTACAATTACTCATAATTTAACATTTAATACCAAAATCTATTAATCCACAAAATTTAACACAAATTTTAATTATTAATTTATATCATTTTATTAATCTAGACCAAATTTAACATGCATATACTAGTATATATATCTTAAGTACATCTATTTAACAAAAACTTAATTGAATTATTTTATTTACTTTAAGAGTTATTCAAATTTAAGTTAGGATTATTTAAGGATTGTTTTATTTTATTTATCTTATTTTTTAATTTATTTATTATATTTCATTTTACAATTATTTCATATTTATTTTATTTTATTTTATTTATATTATCTATTTTATTTTTATTTGAAGAACTATTTGTATTTACATAATAATTTAATTTAATTTATTCAATTTTTGGATTAAGAAGAACTATCTTAATTTTGAATGTAATTTTTAATTTTATGTTTAAAAAATTATCATTTATTATTTCAATAATTCTATTTTATTTTCATAATTATTTTAATATAATATATTTGAAAAACTAATTTTAAAGATTAAAAAAATTGTTAACATCTTCATCCCTTCGCATAATTATTTATTTTAATAATAATTTAAATTATTACATACGTATAAACATATTCATTGTGAGGCCCATCATCACTTAAATTTATGGACATCATATTTTGGTTGCTATGCTCATAATTACACTTTGATACATTATATTATCATATATTTTGTGATGGATGGTTATCAACATTGATATTATCCATTGTTGTGCATGTTGGATTAGTTTACGAGTATGTTGATTATAATTAATTGATTTTACTAATATCTTGAATTATATGAAAATTGAAATAACATGCCTAGAGTAAAATATGTGATATTGTGTTAAACAGGTGAATTTGTGAATGACCATGCAATGTGATATATATTTGTACTTGATTATATTATGTTATTTACTTGGATTTAATTCTATTGGCAATTATGTTATTTACTTGGATTTTTTTTTTTGGAAAATGGACTAATACTTTCATGAAGCACGCAAGTAAATTCCATTAAGCCATGGGAGTTGGAGGCTATTAAACAAACCTTGTTACGTCACCTTGTTGAGTTTGAATCTTATGTGTTGTGTTGAGAAGTTGTGTGTCTAGTGATGTGGGGGAGGGTGTAAGTGTTGAAATTGTTGGAAACCAAGGGTGATTAAAAAAGAAAGTGATAATTTCGGATTTCCTATTTAGTGCAATTTTAAGAGTCAAGTTTGTTCTGATTTTAATTAATAGTTGCTTATTTTACACCCAAGGTCTATGACCTAAAAGTTGGGGGGTATTCTTAGTTGTGAACATGGTCATATCTCATTAATGACCCCTCTTACATTGCTTGTAAGAGGGGTGATGAAAATGAGTGCATGCAGCCCATGTGAAAGCCATGCCTCATAAAAGAAAGGAGGACATGGTAGTTGGGGTTGTTGGGAGAAGGATTTGAGAGAGATTTGGTTAAGTTTTTGGCATTATAATTTTTGCCTAAGGGAAGAAAAAAAGAAAAGAAGGTGTTGAAGAAGAGGAAGGAAGAGCAACAACTCCCTCTCAAGTTAGAGGTAGGATCTTGTACTAATAGTCTGCCACTGGAATTGCAGGTTAACTGTTAAGGTCACTTTGTGGGAATTTTATTGGTTAAAATCTCTGCTTACAATGTTTTAGGAATTTATGTATAAATCATGAGCTAAATGAGCTTGTAATTATGTGTCACTATACTGAGTTGCGGTTTTGTTTTATCGCTCACACTAATTTCATTGTAGGTTAAAGTTTGTGTTTTGTAGGCTGGTTCTCTCAATGTTAGAAAGAGCAAAACTACTTGGGGATTGAGGAGGGGAGATCCCATGAGGGTCTTCTATGAATTTTTCCTCAGTAGGCCTACAACTATGGGTGAAATGATATAGGCAAATCTTGTAAGGGTAGAGAGTACCCTTTCTTATGAATGCAGTGTTGGCTAAAGAGAAATTTGGAGGGGTGAAGTTGTTGGGTTGAAAGTACCAGGTAGTTGATTTGAGGCTAGCTCTAGTTGTGATCCTCTTCTGCCTTCTCCCATAAGACCACATTTATCTTTGCATTTTCTCCCACTTAAGGTTGTGTTACAACCAGAAACTCTATTTTTCTATTTTGTGAAGGGTGGTTGTGTGTGTACCAGGTCTATCTAGCAGCCTCCCAGCTCAGGGGTGGCTGGTTTTCCAACCTATGGATGGGTGGTGAGCACCCCATGGCTTGAAAGGGTTTTGTCCATATATGCAGGTTTGGAGCCTAATGAGTTGCAGTCTGTAAGATTGTGTGCTAAAGAAATCTGTTCTACTAAGGTCACAGGTTCTACCACAATAAAAAGGAGAAAAGAACAAAAAAAAAACTATGAATATATGTATCTGTTTGAAGAAGTGTGTACTGTTTAAAGGAGTTTTTGTTTTAAGAAAATAAATGTGTTATGTAAAAAGAGTTGTACATTGCTAGAGGATGTGTTTCTATTGCAAAAGGGGTATATTCTACTCAAAATTGAAATGTAATATGTCAAAGAAATGTATTTGTTAAGGAAATGTCTTTTATTTTGAATCAAGAATGTATTGTGTTACCAAGAGATGTTTCATGCTAAAAACAAAAATATGCATTCTGCTCCATGAAATGTAATCTGTCAAAAGAAAATTGTAATGGGTTTAAAGTAAGGAAAATGTTTGTTTAACCTACTAGATAATATGATTTAGTTCCAAAAGAATGTGTTCTCTTACAAAACAGAGATGTAAGCTGTTAGAAGACTTGCATTTGTTTCTTTTAACATGCTTGTCACTAGATCAAAACATAATCTATTAAACCAAAGAAAGAAATATATTTGTTTCAACATGCTAAGGTAGCACCTAAAGATGAGCATTCTATATGGAAAATGCCTCCTAAATCAAAAGTTGTATACTACTAAAAAAAAAAATAACATATTGTAGCATTTATGCATTGAATCTTTCAATACATGTGTATTGGGTTTATTTTTTAGACGATTTGTTGTATATGGGTAGTTGCATTGTCACACCATAATTTAGAAAACATGTTTTAAGGCATAAAACAACTTTATTGCTTTGAATTTTTTTTTTTTTACATAACAACCCAAGTGAAAGGGGGTATTTTTGGGTGTATACCTCCTCACTATTCTGTACTAAACTAATGGAAAGCTAACTAAACTAAAAATGTAGAAGTACTGACCGTTACACCTGTTCAGGAGTTTCTTACAATATCATTGTAGACACCGAAATTTGGTTTAAGCCTACGACTTCAATATTCTTAATAATTCATATTTCTTCCATGGTCATGATTAAATAATGTCAATTATTTAATTGATTCACTTTAACTTTAATTCTTCTATTAATTAAATAGTCTTAATTATTTAATTGATTCAAATTTTCTTTATTCTATCTAATTAATTAAATAAACTCTTTTTATTTAATTATGTTACTAATGAACCTCATCCTTCTTCAATTAAATAAATTCTTGTTTAATTTACTCTTTATCATACTTCAACTAGAATTAAATAAATCCTTTTATTTATTTAATTATTCATTTAATCCCTTTGTCACTTAATTAAATAAATCTCCTTTGTCACTTAATTAAATAAATCTTATTTATTTAATTATTCTTCAAATATCAAATCTTGAATTAAATGAATTATTTAATTCATAAATCCTATTTTAATGCATTCCTCTATATTTAGATAATTGTGCAAATTATCTAAGTATTCACTTTTACTCCACTCAAAGATCTATTTTAATCGCTCAGTTAACTCTTGATTTAGTGTCTGAGTGGCTTTCTCAAGTTATCTCTTCATCATTGCATGTACATGCAGATTAAAGATTAATTAAGTATTCCTATTTAATTAATTAAATCTTGTGCGTGCATTCAAACATAGAGTTGTTTTAATCCATCTTTATCTTTGTCATGCAAAGATAATTCTTCTTTTTTCGAATATCAAACTCAAAGATTAAATCATTTATTTAATCTTTATTTCTGTTTCTAATTTGTATCACTCATATCGCTACTAAAAGTTATCATAATGCATGTCTAATCTATCGATCTCAACCGTCCGTTGTGAGATCAACCGTTGATCTTTCAATCCTGGCCTGTCATTCGAATAATCAATTTTCTATAAATTGATCTATCTTTCAATCCTGGCCTGTCATTCGAATAATCAATTTCTATAAATTGATCTATTTTTTATCATTCCAACCTCTCTCGAAATCTTATGACTTTTTGGAGCAACTATCTTGAATCTTCGATGTTTTGCTAAATCACTATCATAGACTATACTTGCATGAACTTTTGAAAATTTGAGGGCAATTATACAACGGAAAAATGGAGAAGGGAAATCGAGATGATACATGGAATTATGTACATATTGGGTGAAATTGTTCAATTTATTTACATTTTGGCTTTGCTCTGATTTGTTTCATCTGCATTTTTCTGGATGTTACAATCCTAACTCTCATATCATTGGGTATGAGCCCAAGCTGATGCAAGGTAGAATATTTGGGTAGCAGTTAATCCCCATTCTTTAAATCTGCACCTAGAAGAGGTCAATAATCAATCAACTACCAGTATAATGGTATTGGTCAGTACTTTGTAGGAAAAAGCAACCAGAAAAGAAATTTAGTAATAAGGACCAATGGGATATTTAGAAGGATACATTTAACTGGGTGTTATTGACTGGTTTGTGAAACAAAGCTACATAATAATTTTGAATCAATGATATTACTTATAATAACAACTGCATATGATAGATTTACTTGGAAGTTTTTTTTGTTCTACAAAACAACGAAGACAAATATTTTTTAATGGAGCTAAAAGAAAAATAAATAAACCTCTGAAATAAAATGAAAAATAAATTTAAGAATATATATATTTAAGAGGCATGATAGCCTCTGAGTGGTCGTGGCTCTCTCAAGCACAGTGGCCTGTGGAGAGGTGTAACCCTCTATAGGAAGCAGCCAATTTTGGTTGCAGCAGAAAGAGGAAACAACGAAAAACAAAATGAAACAATGGAAGTCATGCCTTCAAGCTATCTCCATACCCTAACCACTGCCATGCTTATGCTTCACCTTTTGTTGCCTTCCAAACATAAAAAAGTTAGGGCACATAAATAAAAAAAAATGAAATAAAAACACTAAGGGATGAGGAATAGGGCTAAGTATGTTAGATAATGTATATTATGATGGATGGAGTTTTTGTTAATTTTCTTCCTAAAATACTTCACTAGTGCTTGCACCTCAATGAGGTGCAATGGTTACACCGATAGCAGGATATACTCTGGCAATATATTGAAGGGCAAGGGGTTGTCTGAAATCCCTTAAGCCTCTGGATCACTCCACCATGTTTCTTGGTGCATCATTTCCATTCATTGTGGATCTAATAAGAATGGAATGATGCTACACCAAGCAGAGTGGTTCCCCTTGACATAGAGGACTGAAAAACCTCTACGAAGAATTATTCTTGTGGACATAGGATCTTGGTGTAGCATAGCATGACAAAGCCAACCACACCATTTTAGAAACCAAATTTGTCCATTACATTGTCCAAAAACCCTAGTTGACCCTATCATAGGCCTTAGAGATATCAAATCTATACAAAATTCCTATTATTTGGGAATGAATGATTTCACAAATAACCATTATTTCATCTCTATTATTTTCCATACTCAAACACGCATTCCTTGGTCTCGAGGTAAACATTGGGAGAGTGGGTTTGAAATCAAAGTAGAGAAAACATAGGAATAACCTCAGTAACCGCCTAGTCCTCAATGGAAAGGTCTTCAAAGAAATGAGTTGCTTCTTTTCCTATTTATTCTCAAGATTCTATAACTTTCAATCAATTTCTGCATGAAAATTCATCATCAAAATGACACATCGATTCATTAAAAGTAACTGAGAAGCCTGCATCGAATGCATGTGTTGGCTGAAACACTTTCATGTTCGTAGACATTCTTCTTATCTAATCTATGTGTTGACCGAAACACTTACCATGTACACGGACTCACACCATATGTAATGGTTGTGTTCATTTACACTTTATTGTAGCTCTTCCTAACTTAAATTGTTTAGTTTCGTGAATAGTATTTTAAAAAATATATCCTTCGTGTTAGATAATGTAAGGAAATTTGTTCCAAGTAAACACTTGTTTACATTTCTTGTTATATTATATTGTTATATTGAATTTCATTTAATTAATAAATATAGTGAAATGTGCGAAAAGTGTTGGATAGCCCTTGCCTAATTAATTATAAAAATGAAGATTCGCTAAGTAACAAAAAGGAGGCTAAGATAAGAATCAACAACCAAATCCATATGCAAGTGGAAGTAAAAAAAAATTGTTTGTTTGTTTCTCTTCTTTTTGACTTGGAAACTTTGGTAATCACCTTGTTACATGTGGGGTATTTTTTTAATGACCTCATATTCACCTCAAACTGCGGAGGCTTCTCTGAGCATTTCACCTCATATTTTGGCTTTTTTTTTGGGCAGATCAAATCAATGGAGGGCTTATATGTTGTTGATCTCAAAGAGTCGGGTTGTTTTCATTTTGGTGTTATTCTCAATTATGTTACATTCGGTCACAAGGCGTATCATTAACCAACAACACCTACCATTTTCTTACGATTTTTACCCTTCTATCTTTCAACATATTGCCAAAGTATGTCCTACTATGGGCACCATCATTGCACCTTGCTCAAGTGCAAGCGCTAGTAGATAATATAATTTTGAAATTTTGAAACAAACTTGAAAATAAATTATATTAAAAAAATATAGTCTCTGATTTATTTATTAGCAACTAATAAAACCTAAGCTCCAGCTTCAAAGAGTTTCTATGTAGGCATTGTAAGTCATTAATATCACAAGACCACAAACGCCTCTGATCATATCAGATTTTTTTATTTTGGATTTTGATGGCTGTCTCGCTTTAGATATTTGACGGAATAGTGTAATGGAACGTTACTTGTATTTCTCTGAAAACAAACGAACAAAACTATGTTGTCAGAAATATCTCCTTTTTGAAATCAGATTTCCGCCGTCACATCATTTTGGAGGTGAAGATGCTATGATTCCTCTCTCCTTTTCGCGGTCTACATCAGATTGGCAATTTCTGTGCTCCAGTCTGTGATAGATATTTCGATCGTGTAAGGTGCAGATTCATTCCAGAAATTTTGGAATGCATTTCAGAGTGCTTGAAGTGCCTGTACCCCATTGAATTTCAAAGGAATGGGAGAGATCATTATCAAATTAAACTACAGGAGAATAAAACTTCACAATGTTAAAATAGTAGGGGTTACTTGCTAAATTAGGGTCTTTAGTGCAATTGAAACTAACAGTACGATCAAATTTTGACAATTGGTTGGCAGGTTGACTACATGAAAATATAAATCAATCTGTGTCTCATGTAAGCACTAATTAACCAAATGGAAAAGAATTGGAGTGAGGGGGATAGATAAATGTCAACAAGAATGAACACAAAATGAATTGACTGAAAACTATATCTTTCATTTAGGAAAACCATATTAATGTTTTTGAAACAAGAAAAAAACTCGAAATGTATGCTGATAGAAAACTTGAAAAAATAGGGAAAGCATTACAAAGTAGCAGGTTTAGCAAATTTCCAACTTCTTGCAGTAACTGAGTTAATGGATTTTTCAAGAAACCCATATGATGTATATGATGAAATAGCTTGTTCCAAAAAAATATTATCAAAGTATCTAAGCCATAAGACATAGTTTGAGAAAGCTGGTTAAAACCAGCAGAAACTGAAGACCACTATGAACGAATTTAACCATCCTGTATGAGCTTCCACCATTCGGGTGAGAAATCTTCCGCCTACTGGTAGGCCAGGGGAATAAACAATGGCGCGTTAGGATTTAGCGTAGAACTTCCATTTTCTTGTAATGCAATTGCCATCGTGCTAACACATCAAAGATTCTTGAACCAGATTCAACCTGCGACCTCCCTGTACCTAAAGAACGAAAAAGAAGAAATTATTTCACAAGGCATAGCAGATCGGCCATGATTGTAACACTTCACGAAAAACAAGAACAAAAACCTCAAGCAGGCTCCAGCCAACCAGATTGTTACAAAAAAGCAACAATAAACTTGAAACCCTAACCTCAAAAATTTTTAAAACAAAAAATAGATTTCCCCCTAAAATCTTCGTAGGTTAGTTGTGGATTCCTCCAAATTATCATATTTTAGCAACAAGAACGGCTAAAATACCATACCTTTTGAACAATTTCAGTGCCTTCTAACAAATTTCCCCAAAATTAAAACTTGTATTCAAAGGATTCTAAAATCTCTCCTTTCTGATTCACAGAAAAATACCCCTTTTCTCTATACCAGAGGGCTTCACCTCGGGAACGCAAGCAACACTGGTAGCCGCTCCAAACTCGTCCATGTTGTGCCCAAATAGGGATTTCATCAAGTACGCCACCGAGGAATCCGATGGCCTATGTGACGCTTCCCCCCATCCCCACGCCACCCCCGTCGCCAGAACCGAATAGTGCTGTGGAGCCGAGCTAAGGTCGTGTTTTGAATGGATTGTAGTGTAACCTAGAATATTTTGGGCGCAAATTTAGTGAAAGAGAGAAAGAGACGCATGATGAGAAATGTTTAATGCTCCATTCCTATGTCGGTGGGGGCTTTAGAAAGCCTTGAGCAGTTATCTCTCGCTAACAACATCCTCCAACATTCACGTACTTCAAGAAGTGTTTAAAAACCCTAACCATACCGCATGCTACTGGCGTCCTTTTGATCAGGATTTTCCACCAGAATAGTCTAATATTTTTAGGCATTAGACAGTAAGACCTTTCTGGTGGAATTCTCACCTATAATAGCCTATCGGCTAATTACCATCCACCACTTTGAGAGGGGTGCTAAAAATTAACGTTGGAATCTAATTTATTTAAAACGGGCTAAGAAAAAAAGAGAGAAAGCTTACTTGTCTTTATGTATTTATAAACTAAGCTATCCTTCAGAAATAATATCGTTCAAAAATACAAGCTTCTTTATCTTTATATGTTTCTTTTAATAATGTTCTTAAAAAGCGTCAAAGAGCACATGGTTACTTTACACATATATCATTATCATTAATATAAAAAAAGAAATGTCTTTGTCTTATTCCTTTTAAATAAGAGAGGAAGGAGGCTATATACTACTTTTAATTTTTAAGAGGAACCTTTTTTTCTTTTAACTTTTTATGAATATCTTTAAGCATAAATAGATATGAGGAGGTTAGTTTCTTTTATATATATTATTTTGTATTTATAGGAATACATTATATATATATATATAATTGTTTTTTAATATAAATATTAATAAAGTGAAGAAATTAAATTTATATTGAAGAGTAAATCTTAAATAAATTAAAAGCAAGTATTCCAAATTCAGTTATAAAATGAGTTTCATAAAGGAAGATGAAGGTAAAAGATGGGAATATGGGATTCAAAATAATTTATGATGATTAATATATCTTGTAAATATTCTTAAGATTGTGTAATTGAATGATTTGAAGGTGTCATGTATATTGGGAGAACTCAATGTATTTACTATACAAATGTAAATTAATATTTAATTATAGTTGCTTAATCTATTATACTAATATTACTAATTAATGTCCTTAGCCAATATCAATATTATAGGTTTATTCAAGGTTAGGGAGTATTAACACTTATTAGGGTAATGTGAATTCCAATTGAGATATTAACCCCCCCCCCCTCCAATAGCATTACAAACAATTACCTGCATGGTTGGACATTAATACATTAATAATTGTTTTAATGTTATTGTAAAAAAAAAAGTTGTGATCTTGTCCTAGGTGTTAATTTAGGGCATGAGATTTAATACATGAATTAAGGACCCCTAATATTTAAATAAGCATTCCTTTTGGTTGTACAAATCATAAAAAGGGGAAATCTTAAGATCCCAAGTGTCTTTCCTTTCTACCCAATCTCGCTTTCACTTTCCTCACCCCACCCTCGGGTGACAGGTCCATGATGATGTTGCTCAAGTGACTTGTGGAATGTGTGTAGGTTTATGTACCATGTTTATTCATGGTTAGCAATTGTTAGTGATTTACATGTTATTTGTTCAAAAAAATAATAGTTACGTCTTATTCAAGGTGTAAAATACGTGGGCATGACATTCATAATAAAAAATTATTAATAAATTTTATTTAATTAAAAACCAAAAATAAAAAAAATAAATACTATCTATTTTATTTAATAAATGATAAATTATACTTATTATTATTATAGAGTTTTCCAACATAAATATACATTAAAAATTGAAAAAAAAAAAATTATGTTACACAATTTTTTGTACATTTGAAACCGCTCCAAACCATTTTGCATACCCTTGAAAATCGTGATGGTCACTGCTCACCAATTATGTTATCTTTTAGGAAATTTATTTAATATTTGATGAAACACTGGGGTTAATTGCTAACTAAGAAAAGGGTAAAAAGGAAATTGGGAAGAAAATAAATAAATTAAAGGTCCTTTTCACATAACTTCACCGACTGATGAGCACAGGGGCATCTGACGGATATGAGTCTGTGCTGGTGAATTTTGTAGGCTGGATGGCCTTTGCCCAAGATGTTTGAGTTCATCCTGACCATCCATAGAAATTAGTATGTCATCGTACGGAAGAAAAGTGACAGTGCACGTGTATATCTTATCCTTCAGTGATGATCTACCCTTTTCCAAACTTGAATGCTAATTAACAACTTCGTTACTCCTTTCCACTTGCGATGAGATATGGGTTGTCTGCAGAACTCACCGACTTTCAAATTAGAGGACCGACATTACATGTGTTGTGTTTACCTACACTTCCAGTAATAAGATGGCTTGTTTTCCTATCAATTACAGTGTGAATATCCCAATTCGTAAAGTGCCCTTTGAGGCTGTGAATGGCAGACCTTGTACACTATTAGACATCACTGTTTGCACCAGTTGATCATGTCTATTGAATTTTATTTTTGAGATGTGTGTGATTGGTCATACCTTATTCTCAAGGTGACCCATTAATGCTTGGCTTTTTCAGCAATGGATCATGGACACTTCATGGAGTCTGAGGGCCAAGGATAAAGCAAGATTCCCTTCATTTTCCTTGATAAACAGGGCTATAGGCCAAGCTATAAGGCATGGACACTCAAAGAGTGAAAGGGTTACGTTATTTAATACTTTTCTGTTTTAACCTTGGGTCTATATCACCTTTGATGATTTGAATGAGGTTGTTCTTTTAACCTAGAGTGCTAATGTGGGGATGGGGTATTAGTGCATCAGGCCTATGAAAAACATTCACTACAATCTGGAAGCCATGTTTCAAGATGATAAACATCATCATGGACTCTAGGAAGGGGCAATGATTGCTTTGTTCAAAGCGAACAAGAAGAAGAATCATAAATGGAAGATCAGTCCCATCTGTAAGTTCCCATGATTTTTTTTTTGGGTTGCCTTAATATAAAATGATTAAATTTTTGTTACTTAAAAGCGGTGCCTCTAAGGATGGTTTCAAACTTGAAGAGTTTAACTCCAAATTTAGATTGACTAAGTCTACGATATTCATAACTGTGATGTTTTCATAAGGTATAGTGATCTGATAATGGAGAACATACTTGAAAACTACTTTTTTAAGCCTCTATTAGTGTTATGTTTCCTCTTTAATTTTGATTAATAAGGAATTTATAACTATCCCAAACTCAAAATAATTGAGTCTCATTTGTTTGGAAATTTATTGATGTACCCTTTTCCCAAAATCTAGATGGATTGACCCTCTATTAATTTGATCGCTCTGTAAAGTTTTGAGCTCACAATGGTCTAATAATGGAGACACCAAAATTAGTGTTGGTTGAACCTCTATTAAATGACCAAATTTAACACAAAAAATTACTAATATGTCTTCAGCGTACCCATTGCACATGAAGGTGTGATTGCTAGTTGTAGAACGACACCTATTTTTAGTCATGGTAGACATCCTTACCTCCATATTGATAGATGTGGTCAGCCCTCTATATGACAATGGACACACCACTTTCACTCCAAATATATTGAAATATAGATATGCGCATTGCATACTTTTTCATTTGCCCACGACAGGGGATGTCTTGTCTCTGGAGTCAATTCTCCACATCCACTCTAGCTATGACTCGTGAGAGTCAATGACTAACTTATTTTACTCAGAACTATACTTGTTTCTTGTTGTAAGCCTATAAAAACCTTTGTATAGTAGCAAATAAATAATTAGAAGTCATGGAGATGAAGGTGATGCTTCTCATTCTCCTGCTTTCCTAAAATTTTCTGTGGTAGAAACAATAAATTAAAAAACAAATGTTAGTACACAATAAATAAACTAGAAATTTAATACTCAATAATAAACTTTGATAAAAACAAAAGGTAGAGAAATTAATTTTGTTATGTTTACAAAAAAATATGTTACAAATTGTCTGCACACTTTATTGAGAAAAAAATAGATATATACATAAACAACCACAGTTGAAAAAAGCACCAAAAACTACAATGGGAAACTTTCCCAAATAGAAAAAAAGGAAATGCACAAAAATGTTGGGAAACATTCCCAACTCACAATAGTACAAAATAGTTTTTTACTAATTTAACATCCTCTCTAAAATCTGATTTTTGAGACAGCTTTTCATCCCTAAAATATTCTTTAGTTTATTGAAATCTTCTTCCTTCAAAGGCTTTGTAAAAATGTAAGCAACCTGATATCTGCAATAAGAAAGTTTGATTTCATTATTTTTAACCCTCTCACTAATGAAATGCGATTTATATGTGTTTGCTTCTTCCATGAAAGACTGGATTTTTAGAAAGTGCAATGGTTGATTGATTATCACATAATATAATTTTTTCTTCCATTTGGAGCCGCAACAATGCTTTAAGAATTCTTCATAACCAAATTGCTTGACAACCTGTTGACGTGGCTGCCACATATTCTACTTATGCTAAGGACAATGCAACAATGGGTTGTTTCTTTGAAGACCATGAAATTTTACCTAAACCAAGAGTAAAAACATACCCAAAAGTACTTTCCCTATCATCTTGATTTCTAGCCCAATCACTCTCTGGATAACTAGTTAACTTCAAAACACCCTTCTTTTCATAAAAAATTCCATGATTTGAAGTCCCTTTCACATACCTTAGAATTATTTTACCTGCTTGTAGATGAGTATCATGTGGATCCTTCATGAATCTTCATATCAAGCTTACTACATACACGATATCTGGTCTTGTTGCAATTAAGTACATTAAGCTTCCAACCAAAATTTTATACAAAGTAGAATCTACCTTTTTGGTTTCATCTTTTTTGCTGAACTTCACACCCATGGCAATAGGCATAATTGTTAGTTTTCTATTTTCCATATTGAACCTTTTCAAAATATCATTTGCATACTTTTCTTGAGAAATGAAAATCCCATCACTATTTTGAGATACTTCAAGACCAAGATAATAATGCAATAAACCAAGATAGATCATCTCAAATTCACTCTTTATTGCCATTGAAATTATCTAAGCATGTTTTCATTATTTCCAGTATAAAGAAAATCATCAACATGAATGCAAACTATTAAAAAATCTCCTTGTTGATTTTTTTTTATGAATAAAGTGGGCTCATAAGGGCATTTTTCAAAACCATTTTTCAAAAAATATGATTCAACCCTTTCATACCAAACTTTAGGTGCCTATTTTAAACCACACAAAGCTTTCTTTAGTTTGAGCATTTTACCTTTTTGACTTTTAATCTCAAAACCATGTGGTTGCTCAATGTAAATTTCTTCCTCTAATACACCATTCAAGAATGTTGATTTTACATCCATCTAAAAAAGTTTCCAACCCTTTTGTGCTGAAAGAGCTAAAATCATGCGAATAGTATCCATTCTAGCAATAGGTGCAAAGACTTCATTATAATCAATACATGATTTATGTTTGTAGCCCTTCACTACCAACCTGGCCTTGTATTTATTCACTTTACCTTGCTCATTATGCTTTGTTTTATACACCCATTTTACTCCAATTGACTTCTTATGCTCGAGGAGATCTACAATTTCCCAAGTAAATGATTCTTTCCTATGGTTGCAATTTCTTCATTCATAGCTTTAACCCATGTATCATCATTTATAGCTTCTTCACGTGTAATAGGATCACTATTAGAAAAAAAATGTAAAATGAAAAATATCTTCATTTACCTCTATTGTTTCTTGATATATGTTAGACAAGCTCCTTGTTTTCTGCCATCTTTTTGGAGATTTTGAGGTGGATGATGAAGACCTACTTGATGAAACATTTATATGACCTGGTGGAGATGAAGAAGAGCTTCTTCTTAGTGTTGATTGTTGAATGCTACTATTGGCTCTTGTATTAAAAACTAAAATTTGTTGTTGATTTGTAGCTTCATCTTAAATGTTAACTTGCTGATATTTCTCTTTCAGATTCCAACACCACTCTTGATCTTCAAGAAACTTTGCATCTCTACTTATCACCAACTTTTTTGTCTTAGGATTGTACAACCTATATGCCTTAGATTCTTCAATGTGCCCAACAAAGATACTTTTTTTTTCCTTATCATGCAATTTACTTTTGAGTGTATTTGGAACATGAGAATAAGTAATAAAACCAAAAATTCTTAGGTGATCTACGCGAGGTTTATATCCTCACTAGGATTCTTCTAGTGTCATGCCCTAAACTAAGTTTGTAGGACATCTGTTCAAAATATAACTTGCACAACAAACTACTTATGCCCCAATTTTTTTTGGTAAATTCTTAACATTTAGCATACTCCTTACCATATTTAAAATTGTTCTATTTTTCTCTTAGTTACACCATTTTGCTGAGGTGTATACCTTGTTGTTATCTGGCTTTTTATGCCATTTTCAATACAAAAACTATGGAAATAATGTGAAATATACTCTCCACCCCTATCAATCCTTAAAATTTTGAGAAAGTAGCCACTTTGCTTTTCAACTAATTCTTTAAATTCTCTAAATTTTTTGATAGTATTTGATTTATTTTTCAAAGGATACACCCAAAGTTTCCTATTGTAGTCATCAATAAATGTCAAAAAAATATCATACCAGATAATAAAGCAACCTCAATTGGTCCACATAGATCTAAGTGAACTAACTCCAATGGCTCTGAAGCTCTCCAAGAATCCCTTATTGGAAAGGGTTCTCTATGGTTTTTTCCAACAATACAACCTTCACATTCTTCATCTGGCCTTTAGATAAATGGTAAACCTATTACCATATTCTTTTTATGCACAAGATTTAGTCCACCAAAATTCAAATGATCAAATCTAAGATGCCATAACTACTAAGTGTCCTTTACAAGAGCACTGAAATTTAAATGCATATTGTTTTTGATACTAAGAGAAAACATCCTATTAGAAGTCATGGGTATTTTGGTTATCAGCTTATTTTTACCATCAACAATAATGCATGAACCCTTTTCAAATTTGATAGTGTGGCCTTTCTACATAAGTTGACCTGCACTTAGCAAATTATGTTTTAAGCTTGGTACATAAAACACATCACAAATATATTTTTTCTCACCTTGTTTTTTTGTAATTAATATCCTTTGTTTCCCCATGACTGATGTAATTGTATCATTTCCCATCTTAATTTCATATTTGATGGACTCATCCAAATTTTGAAATATCTCTTTACGTCATATCATATGATTATTGTACTCACTATCAACATACCATTTGTCATCATTTACTTCCTCCTTTGTGTTGCATGTTAACAAGGCATATCTTTTGTGCCCTTCACCTTCATTTGCATATTGGGCTTCCTGTTTACTTTCATCTACAATCTTTTTCCTACATTCATCTGCAATATGTCCATACTTTTGACAGTAATAACATTGAATAGATGATTTATCATACATCTAAAAAGCTCTACCTCTTGCTTGAGTGTAACAACAATTTTCTTCATCACTTCTATTGCTTCTTTGACCTCTACCTCTTTGTTGAAAAAGTCATCCTCTTCCTCTTTATGTTGAAGATGATTCTAGTGCAACTTCTTTTTCTTCCAAGAATACCTTACTTTTTAAAGCTTTCTCAAATGTCTCCTTTGTTGATTTATTTATTCTATGATGATATGTGTACAGTGAACCCATAAGCTCATCTATATATAAAGAGGTTAGATCTTTTGATTCTTTAATAGCTATAATTGCAGGATCATATTTTGTAGGAAAACTTCTTAAAATGTTTTCAACAATTTTTTGATCAGTCATAGCCTCCATTTATTTTCATCTGATTAACTATCCCCATTGTACGAGTAATGAAATCTCCTAAAATTTCAAAATTTGGCATTTGTAAAGTTTCAAAATCTTTTCTAAGCATTTGTAAATGAATTTTTCTTACTCTTTCTATACCTTGAAATGATTATGCAAGAAGATCCCATGCTTCTTTGGTTGGCGAAATAGTAGTAACTCTTCGAAGGAGAGTTTCATAAAGACCCTACACAATGAAAAATAATGCTTTCTGATATTTTTTTATTTATTTTGTAGTAAATCCCTTTCATTTTGTGAGTGTTGTTGAATTTGTTTGTTCTGAATACCCATTATGCACAAGATCCCATAGCTCATGTGACTTGAACAAAATCTTCATTTGAAAACTCCAAATATCATAAATTTTCTAATTAAATTTAGGAATTTGTAGCTATTTACTATTAGCATTCATTGTGATTTTGAATTGGCTCTAATACCATATGTTAGAAACAATAAATTAAAAAACAAATACTAGTACACAATAAATAAACCAAAAATTTAATACTCAATAATAAATCTGATAAATACGTAGAGGTAGAGAAATTAATTTTGTTATGTTTACAAGGAAATATGCTACAAATTACCTCCACACTTTATTGGGAAAAAGATAGATATATACATAAATAGCTACAGTTGAAAAAAGGCACCAAAAACTACAATGGGAAACTTTCCCAAATAGAAAAAGGAAATGCACAAAAATGTTGGGAAACATTCCCAACTCACAACAGTACAAAATAGATTTTTACTAATTTAACATTCTATTAACAAGGGTTGTGGAGTCATGGATGATGTTTGCACATTACATGCTTTACCAACTAGATGGTATGGAGATGCTAAAAAAGGAGATTCAACTGGGATATAGCAAAGGTCTTGATGCCTTTTCTCTCAATTTCAATGTGTGGCAGCCCAACCACATAAAAGATCTGTTCCTAGCTACTCAAGACTTTGGCATGGGATTCAAGCTTTTCTTCTCTATTGACATGCATGGCCACCCCTGCTTCAGAGGATCAACCCCTCTCTTCTAATGATCTCAAATCCATGCTCATCAGCTACATAAATCACTCTAACTACCTCAGTTACAATGGCAAGGATTTTTTCAACGCATGGATCATCTGCTATAAGCCCTTGTACCAAATCTTTGAAGCAATAGGCAAAAGGGATAAATTCTTCTTCTTTCCCTTTTCCCCACCGATGGAAGGTATGAAGATTATGTTGGGTGTTCAAGTTCAACGACCAACCTTGTTTTTCCATCCAAGTGAGGTGACTCTTCACTTTCTTATTCAAAGGTTTATCTTTTGTGGATAATGTAATTTGATTATTTTTCATTGTTGGTGTCATATTGGTGTTGTTGTAAATGTATTCAAACTATAGAGATAATAAAAGTGATTCACCTGCTTCAAAAGTAGATGTAGCCATTTTATAGTGAACCACTATAAATTCATGTATTTGTGTTATTGTTTAGTTTTTGTTTTGAATTTAATTTATGCAATCTACTTCTCATTTTTTCTATGATAAATTCATCAAAAATTAGTATTAGAGCAAGGTGTAATTGTTGTTCAAGAATTGTGATAATTTTTGGGTATGGAAGAAGTAGATAAATAGAAAATAGAGAAGTTTTTGGGGTAGAAATTCATATTGTTGAAAGTGTAGATGGAGTCTTTGCAGATTAGAAGAGATCTTTCATTCACATTGGAAGGAAAAGTGAAGAAGCCACCTGTGATGTTAGATGAAGACTGGGAAAGATTAGATAAGAAAGAAAGAGTGACAATTATCTTATCATTATCCAACAATGTTCTTTTTAATGTCATAGTGGAGAAAACTTCAAAAAAATTGTGGGACAAATTAGTAGATTTGTACGAGATAGCTTCAGCTTTGAATAAATTTTATCTCACGAAAAAATTATACAATTTGAAAATGAAGGAAGGTGGAATTGTATCAAACCACTTGAATGAATTCAACATGCTAATCACCCAATTGGTTTTGGTAAACATTATTTTGGATGATGAAATCAAATCCATCTTATTGTTGTGTTCTCTTTCAAATATCTGGGAAGGTGTTGTCATGGTAATCAACACCTTCCTATCCAGAAAAGTAAAATTAAAGTTTGATGGCGTTGCTGCAACTCTACTCAACGAAGATATGCAAAGGAAAAATAAAGGAACTACATCCAATGATGCTTTGATTTTTTGCAATAGAGGTAGAAACCAAGAAAGGAGATCAAAGTCAGCAAGGAGATCAATACCAAGGGGAAGAAATGGAGGTTGTTGGTTTTATGGAAAAGAAGGCCATATGAAGAAGAATTTTTGGTCATATAGAAAGGTGCAAAATCAATTGAAGGGCATTGAGGTGAACGCTACATATGAAAAAAGAAGACGGTGTTCTAGTTTTGTCAACTATTGAAACTAGAGCAAATTCATGGGTGTTGAATTTCAATGCATCTTTTCATGCAACCTCGTGTCAAGATGCTTTCGTAAACTATCAAGAAGGTAAATTTGATAAAGTGTATCTTGGTGATAATAAGTCATGTACAATTCTTGGCAAAGGTGATGTAATGTTAAAGTTGAAAAATAGAAATAAGTGGCTATTCTGCAATGTAAGAAATTTTCCAAAGCTAAAAAGAAATTTGATTTTGACGAGAAAGCTAGATGCTTAAGGATGTAGGGTCACCTTTGAGTCAAACAAATGAAAGGTGACCAAAGGAACATTAGTAGTTGCAAGAGGTAGCAAATTGGGCACATTATATGTGCTAGATAGACCTGCTAAAGTGGGAGCAGTGATCTAATACTTGTAGACAGTGAAGCGGAACTATGGCATAGAAGGCTCGGGCACATGAGCAAGAAGGGGTTTGAAATCTTGCTCAAAAGGGATCATCTTTCAAGTTAAAAATTAGTGGATTTGGACCTATGTGAGCATTGTCTATATGGTAAAAAAAGGCGGATCAACTTCTTGAAGACCGAACATGACAAAAAGGCAAGGCCTTTGGAGCTTGTGCACTCCAATGTGTTTTATTCCAAAGAGGTAACCTCATATGGAGGACCTAACTATTTTGTTTCTTTTATTGATGATTACACATGAAAGGTATGGATTTACATGCCCAATAGGAAATTAGAGGTATTTACCAAATTCAAAACTTTTAAAGCTATTATTGAAAATCAAACGGGGAACAAGATTAAATGTTTAAAAATAGATAATGGGGGTGAATTTTGTTCTTTGGAGTTTTACGGTTTTGTGGAGATAATGGTATTTAGTGCATTAAAGTTGTTCCATTCATGCTTCAAGAAAATGGTGTAGTAGAGAGGCTAAATCACACAATTCTTGAGAGAGGTTGGAGCATGCTCTCTAATGTAGGTTTAAGCAAAGAGTTTTGGGTGGAGTCAGTTAGCACGACAATATACATGATTAATCACAACCTCTCTTCTAGATTGGAATTTGATTTTTTGGAGGAAAGATGAATTGGAAGGTGAATTTCATATAAACATCTGAAGATGTTTGGTTGTGAAGCGTTCGTTCACGTTTCGAAAGAGAAGCAAACAAAGCTAGACTTCAAATACGAGCAGTGCATATTTATTGGGTATTGGTCTATAAAATCCTTACTATGAATCACTTAACAACTTGTTAAATTCACCTGGATACAGATTTAAAATTAAGATCGTAACTGACGATGCTTGTGAATTGAGCAAATAACCACATAAAACATAGGAAAGTAAAGAAGCTAATAGAATCATGCACCAAGAAAAGAGAGACAAAGAGATTTGATAACGAAGTTCACCAGTTGATGGCTACGTCTCTGGATCCGCAAATAAGCATGATCGATGCCATTACTATGATGCAACTTCTTTTACATCACCATGGTCTTTCACTGAGTTACAATATGCTTCCTAGGAAGATTCTTGCACTTCAGGCTCTTCCTGCTTCCACACTGCAATGACAGGATCTTTCTAGCATCATGTTCATGCCTAACTCCTTCATCACCTTTACAGTGCTTTCAAACAAGGAAACTACAACTCTCTCTCACACAAGAGTACATAGGCATCATGCCTTTACAAATGACTCACTAAGTTATTATCTCTTCTCCCTAGAGACCACTTAGCTCTCAAAAGTCTTCAATAACTCACTCTAAAACCCTTTACTAAGAGAAAATAAACTCTCCAAGAGTTTTTACAAGAATGAGATCACTCAAGAGTTTTCTAAAAGCTCTCACTAAGAGAACACCCAAACACCTCTAAATGAAAAGCACTCTCACCATCTCTCTTTTATACAAAATCAATACCATAATGGAGCTAAAACATCATAAATGCAAAATAACCCCCTATAACAAAATAACCTTTGAATTTAACTCCTTTTGTCTTCTATTTTTCTTGTGGTTTGGCTTTGTTCTTTTAATAGGGGTTAGGTGATAACAATATATGACATTTGCTTTATTTTTTGGCTCTAACACACTCAACAAATAAACTAAACCCATTAACAAATCGAATTCCAACGGTAGTCTATTAGCTTATAGGCCTTTTAACAACCTGGGGGTTTCGAGGTCGAACCGTCGGCCGTTTTGCTTTTAAAAAAAACTCCAAATTTTTTTACAATAAAACAAAACTCTTGCAATTTTATATTGAAGCCGTCGGCGGGTACAATGGTAGAGTCAGTGGACTGTCACAGAGGAAGTCACAGGTTCAAACCCATCCAACACATTTTGGTAACTCGTTCAACAAACTCACTGACGGAGAATGGAGGGAGAGAAAGAGACATGTCGCCCCTGAACGACACCATGTGGCATGATCTGATTTGCTGCAAGAGACACGTAATCTGCCTAGTCACCTGCCAACTATCCATGATGTCAATGCTGACTCAATGCCACCTATGCTACAGACACTGAACAGATGCTTACTGGACTGCCATGGAGGAAGTCACCGGTTCAAACCCATCCAACACATTTTGTTAACTCGTTCAACAAACTCACCGATGGAGAATGGAGGGAGAGAGAGAGAGATGTGTTGCCCCTGAACACTGCCATGTGGCACGATCTGATTTGCTGCAAGAGACTCGTAATCTACCTAATCACCTGCCAACTGTCTGCCACGTCAACGCTGACTCAATGCCACCTATGCTACGGATGCTTACTCGACTGCCATGTCATCTTGTATGGAAGAGACACGTGTCAAGCTTCGATTGGTCCACCTTAGATTTGTATGGATTGCTGACATCATCACATACAGATGCTAACGTCATTACCTCATAGTCCACCTCCAAGTCAACTTGAAACTTTGACCAGCCGTTTCTCCATCATATGAGCTCCATTTTTGATGAAACAAATGCCACCAAAATCGTCTCAACAAGCACTTCAATTTGACGTTGATTTTGACAAATTTCAAGATGATCAATTTTTCTACCTTTTTGATGGCTCTGGTACTCAGTTTGACTGAACCTTTGACCAAGCATAACTCGCACGTACGATCTCCTTTTAATGCGATTCAAGTTGCGTTGGAATCTTGTCGCTGAGCTCTTCGATCTAAGATTGCTTTCGCCTAATTTGAGGATAGTCAATTTTCCAATCAACCATCTGGCATCTTTGGTCCTTGTTGAACTTTGACCGAGCATATCTCGAGCAAACAGACACCTTTTGATGTGCTTCAAGTTGTGTCAGGATCGTATTGCTATGCTCTATGCATTGATGCTAGTTTCAGGAGATTCTGAAGCTGCTAGATTTTTGAGGCCTTTGAGATCCACTTGGATCAAGTATGGTGAAGATCAATATGGTTTTAGGTTGTGAAATCTACTTGCTAATAAACTAGTTCATAGCAGAGATGTGTTATTCAATGAAAAGGTGTTTTCAAGTTTGCACACACAAAGGGGTTCAATGAATGAACTTGTGTCGGTCAATGTTTTGGAAGTGACAGAGATTCATAGTTTTCACATCCAAATTTGGCAGCATGTTTATCTCAATAGAAATATGGTATTGGTAAGCCTCAAAATAATACAAATTTTTCAGTTAATATGCAATTGTAGTCACATGAAAATTACACTCAACCATTAAATTTAGAGTAGTATGAAAAAATTAGTGTTGGAAATAATATTAATCATTCTTTCTATTAGGTATATTCCCATTCCATGAATGCTCCACTTACTCCAACCCTTGCCTACTCAATGAAACCCCATATAGAGTGCTTTCCCTTGCGTGAATGCTATGTATCCTCACATTAGCCAATTCTAAGTTCCCTGTTGAAGATTTTTGAACATGCCTTGTCTTTTCTCCCATGCAAGGTTTAAATATTCCCTCCCTTGCTATCTCCACACGAGGCCTTTTGCACCATGGTTTGTAGTCAAACAATTTAGCACATTTATATTCTGCCTCTACAATATGGTAGATCCTGCAACATTTAAAGAGGCTTACAGTGATGCACATTGTGAAAAATGGTTTGACGCTATGCGAGAAGAAATGGATTCATTAATGGAAAATCATACTTGGGATTTGGTGAAGCTTCTACCTAATCAAAGAGCTTTGAAAAATTGATGGGTATATAGATTGAATGAGGAAGGAGGTAGGAAATGAAATGAAGCACGTTTGGTTGTCAAGGGATATGCTCAACAAAATACCAGTATTGATCTTAATGAGATCTTCTCACTAGTTGTCAAGATGACTACCATTAGAGCAGTGTTGGGTTTGGTAGCAGTATACGATCTTGAGTTGGAGAAACTTGATGTGAAGACAACAGTTTACATGGTGACATAAATGAGGAGTTATATATGCATCAACCAAAAGGTTTTGAGAAAAAAGCTAAAGAGGATTTATATTGGAGGTTGAGGAGAAGTTTCTATGGTCTGAAATAAGCCTCACAATAGTGGTACTTGAATTTTGATTCATTCATGGTTGAGCAACACTTCACATGATACAAATTTGATCCATGTGTGTATTAGAAGTTTTTGGATAATGGTGAGTTTGTTTATTGCTGCTCTATGTTGATGACATGCTTGTAACTAGTTCTAGTATGAGAGTTGTTCATGATTTGAAACAACATTTAGCTCAAAAGTTTGCAATGAAAGACTTAGGGGTAGCAAAGAGGATACTTGGCATGACTATCATTGGGACAAAACTCAGCCTTTCATAATTGGACTAAACACATTGAGTTTCACTATCATTTCATCCAAAATGTTCTTAAAGAAGGCAAGCTGAAAGTGGAGAAAATTGACACAAAGGTCAATTTGAAAGATGCATTGATGAAGATTGTGCCATTGGAGAAGTTTGAATTTTGTAGGACTTCTCTCAGTATTGTCAAGATATGACAATATAGGTGAAGTGAGGGAATATCATTGAGTTTGCAGTAGACGTTGGACTTCAAGTGGGAGATTGTTGGGTGTTGAAGCCCAATGGTTAGCCTTGTTTATCCCTCGAAGGGAAGTGAATCTTCAATTTCCTATTCAAAGGCTTACCCTTTGTGGATAATGAAAATTGATTATTATTCATTGTTGGTATCATATTGATGGTGCTATTTGAAGATAATAAAAGTGATTCCCCTATTTCATAAGTGGATGTAGCCATTTTATGGTGAACCACTATAAATTTGTGTCTGAACATGTTTTGACTACAATAAATTCATCAATAGATGTCCAGAACAAGATAAATGAGTTCAATGGTGTTATCAATGGGCTCTTTGCTTGGGACACCTTAGCTTAGTTGTATGAAGATTCCAACCTAAAACCCCTCCCTTCGACATGAAGGATCAAAACTATCTCAAATCTTATACTAAGAAGGGAAAAGTGCACATCGCGAGCCCCAACCCTTGGTTCTTCAAGAACCTTGCTAGTAGATCCTACTCTACCATATGCTAAGACAAGAATATCACTGAGTGTAACTATCAAGAATGAATGAATGATGGAATTTTAATAACATCCATTAGACCATGCGGTCTAAGGGATCAAGGAAAACACCAATTAACACATTTTCAATTTTATTTTGTTGTCAACTTTTCATTTATGAATCTTGATTAGAAAGCTTGTTGTTTTGTAAAGTTTGGCCCTCTAAAATACTTCATTTAAACAATCCACGTTCATAATGTTTTTGAAATGAATATGGATATCCTCATACGTTATACACTCAAGGATGAAGTGTCTCTCAATTTCAACCACCCCTTTGTTTCGTAAAATGCAAATTCTTTTTTCCCATTCTTCCTTGGGGGTCGTCCACCTACTCGTCTCATATTGAAGATGATGGGAGCCCATCCTCAACTATGCATCTAATATTTTAGCTTTTCCTTTAACTACAATTCTCAAGTAAGCCTTTTCATCATGCTCCCACTTGGGGTTAAACTCTTTGAAATAGTGCATTTTTTATGACCAATTTGATTTTCCCACATGGAAGTCCTCAACTAAATTCTATCGCAACAATTGTTATCCCTTTGATATTGTTGGGGAATTCATGCAATTTAATGTCCCACTTGCTCAACCACTTGTTTTTCTTCTTGATCAAAGTCTTTTTCCTATGTTTTATCTCTTCTTGAACAACCAACTTGGGCCAATGATGCTTATCCATGTTGTCAAGCTTATTTAAATAGCTTAGCAAAAAAATTATTACTAACACTTCTATTGGAAACATACTTGCTTCAACCAAGAGGATCTCATAGGGTATTGTTGATTTGACTTTGAGACTACTAGTAATTAAATTTTTTTGGATTATTTCCACTTTTCGTTACTTATGGGTTGACATGTTATTCCCCCAAATCTCACAACCATAGACGATAACCAACACAACCAAAAAACCAAAAAGGTTTTTCTTCATTTTTTGATCCCATAACTCTGCTTTCCTACACCCATTTTGGAGTAGGAAAGAAGCTCTCCACCCACCCTATATCCTTTTTTTTTTGGTAGGTCACCCAAATGAGCCTATTGTGAAAATCAATACCTAAGTAATGTACTCTTCCACTATCTCCAACGAACTCTCCTTGAAGATAAAATTAAATTGTTTCATCTTCCTTTTCAAAGAAAAAATCATGATTTTGGTCTACTTTTGTTCACTTACATCCCAACCTCCTAGCAAAAAAGTTCAAGATCCTTCAAATGTTGTCTCAAACCATGAGTACTTTCTTGTTATAAGAAAAAGATCATCTGCATATAAAAGTAACTTCACCACATAGCCCACCAGTTGGATCTCCTCTCCCTTAGAATTGATTAACCATTCTTCAAGTTTATCAATATATAAACCAAATAAAGTGGGAAAAAGAGGACATCCATACTTGATCCCGATGTCGCTATCAAACCACTTGGACACACCCTCTTTAGTTTTGATTTTTTCTCTAGCTTGCTCATACAACTTATGAACAACCACCCTCTATGCCTTTGAGATCCCAAGCTGCTTCATTCTACCCCAAAGTTTATCTCTAGGAACAATGGAAAATGCATTTTTGAAATCCACTAAGCCACAAAATGCCTCATCACTTTGGGTGTCCCAAATCATTTCAACAAGGAGTCTAAGAGTGATATAATGATCAATAGTGGAGTGCTTTGGTCTAAATTCAGCCTACCCCTTTTCTCTTTTTCCATCCTTTTTCTACCCACCTATTGATTTTGCATTCTAACATGCTCCCAAAAAGCTTTCCTAGAAGAGGATTGATCATAATTATATGATAATAGGACAGATTATTGATTTCACCACTTTTGCAAAGTGGGATAGTCGTGCACTTGTAGTGCCCCTCAGTTTTCCTTTTTGATTTTGGACAGTTACATGGATTATACTTGGATATTTTGACACTTGTTTGATAATACTTGGACATTATGATATTGGATGCTTATTTATGATGATATGTGATGCCACTGTTATATCTGATGTTTTATGCTTATATCATATTTAGTACTAAATATGATATAAGCAATACTTAGATTAGTTTAATTGTTATGTGAGTTATTATTGATATGAGTACTATGTGTTTATTGGAGGTATGATTTATCATGATTTGAGATCGGTTTATTATGTATCAATGTATTGGAGAAGGGGAACAGGGTCGCATCACTCGCTTGCAAGTGCCCTGCGACGTTGTGATTTTCCCTTCATGGTGTGATTGACTATTTTCCTATGCACATGTTCAACCGTGTGATTTGCTGCAGACTGCAGGTACTAGGCATTACTCCACCTGAATTTTCAGGATTGAGCATGCCTTAATCCCAATGGAGGTTGTTGTTTCAGAGATAGAATCGGTTCACCCATGTTGAGCCATCATCCTCGTTGAGGATGAGTGTCTGATATCACATCCCATTTGTAAGGTCAGTTCAAGTCATTTTGTTGATGTAGTGGTTGTTTTCCTTCTATTTCACCTTGCGGCCAAGTATTGCTTGATAGTATGTTATTTCAGTAATGTGATTGGTGAGTGCCTTTATTTGATTATTATGTTAAATAAAGATTATTGAAATCAAAGGGCTTTGGAATAATTAAATGAAAGCTTTTATTTATTTTATGCCTTGATTAGATAAAATTTATTAAGTCCTTATTTGATTTTAATAAATTAAAATTTAAGATTTAAAATGAAATATTTAAATAAATATATTAAATTTAATGGGATTGTGCGAGTAAATTATATGAGAAATTAAATATATTAAATAGTTAATTAAGTGTGTGTAATTGCAAGTTATAATTTAAAATTATAAAATAAAAACAAGTTGAGAAAATTATAATTTAGATATTTCTACAAAATGCTTGTGTTTATTATGTAAATCACTATAATTCATGCTTCAGAATCTTGGTTTTATTGTGTTTGGCTTCTAACCCAACACCCTCTTCCTAAAAGCAATCAAATGGTTTCTTTACTTGATTCGAGTTCTTGCACAGAAATGTGTGGCACCACCCTTGTCGTATATCCAACCATGGATAATTCCTTCTTAAGTATATACTTCCCATACCATTACCGTATTCTTTCTATAGTTTTTGTGCTTACCAATTTTATACATATTGCAACCACAACTAAACAATGAATCCCTTCATGCCTTGGACACTGGAATTTTTTGCAACTATTATGTATGTTGAATAGTCACTATATGCTCCTTTGGATGGGCATTATATTTCATTTAGTCTATTTTCAATCTCTTGTCTATTGGCGTTGAGTTATGGGTCTTGCTTATAGAAATATTTTTCCTATCCGATGCTCAAGGTTTTATTCTACTACCCTATAAAAGGGAAAACCCAAATCAGTGTTAGGGTTAGAGATGACAGATCTAACAATTAAATGCAGACTTAATAAACAAAATAGAGAAACTAAAACATGTACAGAATAAATCATAACACAGAATTTAACATGGTTCACCCAATTTGGGCTACATCCACCAAATCGCAGCCATCCAATACTTTTATTATCCAATGAAAACCCTATTACAATTTTGCGAATAATCGCATTTTTCATCATACAATAATACCCATCCGAACCCCTTTTTACAAAGCTTAGAAGCTTCCAAATTTTTGGGTTCTACAATATCGGATTTTTCTTTTTCCATTGATTTTTCCCTTTTTCGGTGATCACGTGAAAAAGTAGGAGGAAAATTTTTCTCGGGGCTGCCACCCCCTAACCCTCGCTTTTGAGGGGGTGCCGCCCCCGAACCCCTGCCCGGCCCCGGACCCTGGCAAGGATAGGGGAAAGGGTGTACAATATACCATGGGCTATATAGTATAGCATGATCAGTCGCCACATACCAACAATCTCCCACTTGGAGACTGATCAGGCTCCATACCAACACAATCTACCACTTGGAGATTGATCCTGGACAACACTACTGCACTTACAACTCCCACTGGAAATAAGTACCTTGAACCCTACTGCTCTGTTATACTTGAATTCAACCTTGAAGGCCAATCGAAGCTGAAGAGGAGCTCAACTTCTCCCTTGGCACCGCCTTCATAAACATATCTACTGGATTTACATCTATATGTATCTTGTCCAACTTGACCTGTCCATCCTCCAACACTGACCAAATGAAATGATATCTCAACTGTATATGTTTTGTTTAAGAATGCAAGGCAGAATTCTTTGCAAGATGTATAGCACTCTGACTGCCTGTAAACAAGTAATTTCCAGCCTGTTGTTTTCCCAACTCCTCCATGAAAAGTTGCAGCCATATAATCTTCTTTGCCACCTCTGTTGCAGCAACATACTCCGCCTCTGTGGTGGATAAAGCAACCACCTTCTGCAAGCGCGAAATCCAACTCATTGCTGTCCCACCAACTGTAAATACATAACCTGTGGTACTCCGCCTGGTATCTATATCCCCTACTAAATCTGAGTCAACATAGCCTTTTAAATTAGTATTAGAGCCCCCAAAATATAAACAATTATTAGATGTACCTCTCAAATACCTAAGAATCCATTTTACCGCATTCCAATGCTCAACTCCGGGATGACTCAAATACCTGCTAACAACTCCTACAACATGTGCAATATTCAGTCTAGTGTATACCATGGCATACATTAAACTACCTACAGCTGAAGCATATGGTACCTTGGACATTTTTTCTTCCTCTTCATTGTCTTTGGACACATATCCTTAGTCAATTTAACATGACTAGGCAAAGGTGTGCTGATAGCTTTTGCATTCTCCATATGAAATCTCTGCAACACCTTTTCAACATAATTAGCCCGAGATAAAAACAATTTTCTATTTTTCCTATCTCTACAAATTTTCATACCAAGGATTTGTTTTGCTGCCCCCAAATCCTTCATAGCAAAAGATTTTACTAACTGTTGTTTTAACTCACTTATGTGATCCATGTTAGACCCAACTACAAGCATGTCATCAACATATAAACACAAAATAATGTAGCTGTCATTATCCAACCTCTTAAAATAAACACAATGGTCAGAATTACACCTGATGTAGCCTTGCTCAGCCATAAAACTGTCAAATTTCAAATACCATTGCTGAGGTGCTTGCTTCAAGCCTTATAAATTTTTCTTCAATCTGCACACTAGTTTCTCCTTACCTTTGACCTCAAATCCTTGTGGATGATCCATGTATATTTCCTCTTCCAAATCACCATGGAGAAAAGTTGTTTTAACATCAAGCTGTTGTAAATGCAAATCTTCAGCAACCACAATACTTAAAACAATACGAATAGAAGTCATTTTAACAACAGGAGAAAAAATCTCATCAAAATCAATCCCCTTTTTCTATGCAAATCCCTTTACAATTAATCTGGCTTTAAATCTTTTCTTACCTCCATCCTCCTCTTTCAGCCTATAAATCCATTTGTTTGGTAAAACTTTTTTACCTGTAGACAACTTGCATAAATCCAAAGTCTGATTTTCCAGTAAGAAGTCCATTTCTTCTTTCATTCCATACTCCCACTAAACCTTGGTATCCACCTGCATAGCTTCATCATAATATTCTGGTTCACCAGCATCAGTTATTATAATAGTATACAAAGAGGGAGAGAATCTTTCTGGAGGTCTACTTAACCTTGAAAATCATCTAACAGGAGTTTGTGTATTTGTTGCTGCTGTTGTTGCCCAGTATAAGGAACCACTGAAACATCATTGTTGGGAATATCATCCAACACTACATAATCATTTTCTTTCTTCTCATGTTGCAGCAACAAATCTTTGTACAACACTTTTTCATTAAATATGACATCCCTGCTTCTCACAATTTTCTGATTTTCAAAATCCCAAAGCCTATAACCAAATTCATCAATGGCATATCCAACAAATACACATTTCTTTGATTTTGCATCAAGCTTGGTTCTATTTTCAGAATCTACATGTGCAAATGCTTCACAATCGAAGGTTTTGAGAAAAGAATAACTCACCTTCTTACCTTTCCATGCTTCCTCTGGAATACCACAACCCAGAGGATTAGAAGGACCTTGTTGATTAAATAAACAATAGTGTTTACTCTGCCCACATTTTTAAAGGCAGCCCAGCAATCTCATAGTCCGTGCATGCTCCATTATTGTCCTATTCATGCGCTCAGCCACTCCATTTTCCTGTGGAGTCCTTGGAACCGTTTTCTGCCTACGAATACCATTAGAGGAACAATAATCTTCAAACTCTTTATTGCAATACTCACCACCATTATCAGATCTGAGACATTTTAACCTTTTTTCCGTCTCATTCTCAACCAAGCTTCTCCATTTTTTAAAAGTTTCAAATACTTCAGATTTCTACCTATGGAAATAAATCCATACCTTTCTAGTTGCATCATCAATGAATGTAACATAATATAGAGAGCCACCAAGAGAAGATACCTGAGCTGGTCCCTATACATCCGTATGCACAAGCTCCAATTTCTCATCTTCCTTTTGCTTCCCATCCTTGAGAAAACTTACTCTCTTTTATTTTCCATACACACAACTTTCACATAAATCCATATTAACACATTTTAGACCTGGTAAAACATTATTTGAATGAAGTACTTTCATACCTTTTGCACTCATATGCCCAAGTCTATTATTCCACAGTGCTGATTTGAGTCCACAACAACTGTATGATCTTCTACCGTGAACTGCAGAACTGTTCTGAACATTAAGTTTTTTCTGTAACAATTAAAGTAGAAGGAACAATATGACCTGTATAAAGATATAAGGTTCCTACTTTGCACCTTTTGCTACCACTAAGGCACCCTTTGTGACCCTCCATTTTTATCACTAAAAGTAACAACATGACCTTCATCATCTAGTTGCCCTGCTGAAATTAAATTTCTGCTTAACTTTGGAACATGCCTTACCTCACATAGTAGCCAATGATTCCCATTCTGCAACTTAATCTTGATTCTTCCCTTTCCAACAATCTGACAGGGTTCGTTATCTCCTAAATAAACCAGCCCAAAATCCCCTTGGACATAATCAAGAAAATAACTTCTATGGGGGGTAGCATGAAATGAAGCCCCCGAATCTAACACCCAAGAATCATCAAGATATCAAGGGAAAGAATCAAAGCATCCCTCATCAGATTTATTACTTACCACATTTGCCTCTTTTTACTTCCTTTTTTGTCTCCTTTTCTTTATTTTTCCGAGACCAACAATCTTTCCGATGACCCGACTTTACCACTACCAACAATCCCTCTTGTCTCTATGAGACCTTTTGTCCTTGATTTCCTCGTGACTTCCCACAATTTCCATATTGTTTCCTCTCTCCTTTGTTCCTCTACCCCTGCTTCTGATTCAAAACATTGCCCGATGTGGATGTTCCACCATAGCTTTTCCTACAAATTTCCTCGCCAAAATAACACCAACAACATCATCAAATTTCAATGTATTCGAACCGAAACAGAAATTTAATAGCCATTACTGCTATTCCAGCCTTTCAGGCAAATAACACATAATCAAAAGAGCCCTAACTTCTTCATCAAAGTTTACTTTTATAGAAGTTAATTGACTGGTGATCAGATTAAACTTATTTAAATGATCAGTAACCCACCCACCTTCTACCATTTTCATATTAAATAAACACTTCATAAGAAATACCTTATTCGAAGCGGAAGGCTTTTCATATAACTTTTCCAGGGTTTCCATCAACTCTTGAGTTGTCTTTGCTTTTGTAATATTGAATGCCATTGTTTGTGCTAGGCACAAACAAATACTGCCAAGAGCCTTTCTATCCAAGATCTCCCAGTCCTCATCTGACATTATTGCAAGTTTCTTAGTTTTCCCTTCCAATGGCCACCATAAATCTTTCTGATAGAGATAGTCCTCCATCTGCATCTTCCATAATTGATAGTTCTTCCCATTAAACTTCTCAACCTTCTTACCCTCGTCTGTCATTGCTCCCACTCAACAGTGAGACTCCCACTCAACCGTGAGATCTTTCTTATAGATGATAATCGAAACACAACCCACTTTGATACCACTTGTTAGGATTAGAGATGGCAGATCTAACAATTAAATGTAGATTTAATAAAAAAAACAAAGAAACTAAAACATGTACAAAATAAATCATAACACATAATTTAACGTGGTTCACCCAATCTAAGCTACATCCACCAAACCATAGCCATCCAATACTTTTATTATCCAATGAAAACCCTATTACAATCTTGCGAATAATCGTGTTTTTCATCATACAGTAATACCCATCTGAACCCCTTTTTACCAAGCTTAGAAGCTTCCAGATTTTTGGGTTCTACAAAATCGGATTTTTCTTTTTCCATTGATTTTTCCCTTTTTCGGTGATCACACAAAAAAGTAGGAGGAAAATTTTTCTTAGGGGCTGCCACCCCCGAACCCCCGCCCAGGGCCCGGCCCGACCCCAGATCTCAGCAAGGATAGGGGCAAGGGTGTACAATATACCATGGGCTATATAGTATAGCATGATCAATCGCCACATACCAACAATCAGAAGATTCGATCTTTTGAGATTTGTGACCCAAACCTCTTCCTTATTAGTTGTTAGCTTGTAATCTTTACTTTGGTCGCTAGCATGAGAATTGCATATGCGCTAATATTTTGTTCGCGATTTACAAATTTTCTTATATGTATTTTTCTATTGTTTCCATACTATACTCTATGATTTGATGAAAACATACTTGCTATGAAGTCAAGATTCTAACCTAGGTTAGGCTAATCTGGTAGGCAAAGGCTTATGACGTCAACTTCATGTAAACTATAGTTAAAATTTGTGTCGACCTTCTGTTGAGCTAGCCAATACCCTTGCGTACAAATCTCCTTGAGCATTCTATTGTATTGATGACCCACAAGTCGGCTAGCCTAATTGGCTTTGTTCTTAGAAGTTGACATTTCTCCTAAGTCACTAGTGTAGCTCTCTCTACCATTTTATACTCTTTCATTGCTACAGATCGACTGTAGGATTTAATAATTTGTACCACATGGTTGATGTGCTTTGAATCCTTGGATCTAAAGGAAATTTCCTTAACATAAATACAACTAGGGAATTTCCATGTTGGTGTGTAGTTGGCATTAAAGTCATGGCCTAGAACATTGAAAATTATCCTTATATAAGAATTACCTCCATCTTGTTGGCTTGTAACACCCTTGATGGTGGCTACATGAAATGGAACCATGATACCATATATGGGTACCAGAACAACATTATTTTCATATCAACTTGAATCATGAGGTCTCTTGATGCTCTGTATACCCATCACTATCAACTTATGGTATTTATTCACCTTCAATGTAATGGTTATAGGTATGTGTTATAGCATGTAAAGTCCAAGTTAGGTGAATTTATCCATTTGATATGCATTGTTATTGATGTTGTATGGCTTCATTTTTCCAGTATCCCAATTGGTTAAGTCACTATTATGGGAGTCTGGTACTATGTGAATTAATAGGCATGTATTATTGTTTGTTACCATTCAATAATTAAAGATTATTGTATGCTATCAATGATATATATATATATATATATATATATATATATATATATATATATATATATATATATATATATATATGTTATTGATGTTGTATGGCTTCATTTTTCCGGTATCCCAATTGGTTAAATCGCTATTATGGGAGTCTGGTACTATGTGAATTAATAGGCATGTATTATTGTTTGTTACCATTCAATAATTAAAGATTATTATATGCTATCAATGATATATATATATATTGGTATGCATGCACTTAGAATAAGTTTATAATTATTGTTTTAATAAAATTATGAAGCATTGTGTGTCGACAACAACCAAATATGATATTTGCATATATATGATATTTGTATATAAATATGTAAGTGCATACTAATTTATGAGTGTGTATTTAAATTTATATAACATATATATATATATATATATATATATATATATATATATATATATATATATATATATATATATATATATATGTTATTGATGTTGTATGGCTTCATTTTTCCGGTATCCCAATTGGTTAAATCGCTATTATGGGAGTCTGGTACTATGTGAATTAATAGGCATGTATTATTGTTTGTTACCATTCAATAATTAAAGATTATTATATGCTATCAATGATATATATATATATTGGTATGCATGCACTTAGAATAAGTTTATAATTATTGTTTAAATAAAACATGGAAGCATCAGGTGTCTATCAACCGTGCCATGATGCATGGCTCTCGGCATGGCGAGTGTATGACACTGCATGGCAAACATGGCCAATAATTCCGGCGAGTGGCTTCAAATTTTATAAATAAGGTATATATATAAAGAGAGTGAGATATATATATATATATATATATATATACATATATATATATATATACATATATTTACTTGTATAGGTACATTTATATTTATAAGTTTTAAGTCCATATTTAGATGTGTTTATTTATTTAAATATTGGAGAAGTATATTTCTGCATTTTCTAGAATGTAAGATCGTATTAAGAATGAAATTGGAATTTGGTAAATGATTAGAAGAATGATTCATTTAAAAAAAACACATATTCATATATCATGGTTTTGTTAAAGAATAAACTAGTTTTCATAATTAGTGGACTGTGTTAGATGATTAAATTGGCAAATGATTTAATTGGTTTGAAATTGTATTCCAATAGTTAGATTATGTATATATATTAAATATTGGAACATATTTATGTTTTCTTTTAGAATTGAAGAGATTATTTAGATGAGTGAAATTAGAGTTTAAGTAATGAGTTATAGGAAACGTGAAGTAAGTATATGAGGAATAATGATTTAATGATATTAATTAATTGAATGAATTGATCAAACAAACAAATCATAATATCTTTGACTATGAAGCTCTTTTATAAATGCTTGATACTTGGGATATAAACCTTTCCTTGTATTTGATGGTGGTAAAAGATTAAGTAAGCAAATGGTAGATGAATATAGATTATTGGGTGTTGTAGAAGTTATGTTTTCTTAGTTTATTGTATGTTTGATTTGTTGTATGGAACCTTGGGTCATTTTTTTATATTGGAGTGTTTTATTTTTTGGTTATTGCTCCTTGTGGGAATATTTATGTAAATGGTTATGTGGTCTTCCAAAGGCTAGGGGGAAAATTCTCTTTTGATGAAATTGTGGTAAACCTTGGTTATGGTTGGTTTACATTAAACGCGTATGTGATGTTCATTAGCCTTGTACAAGATGTTCACCTACGTGGTTGGAACCTTTGGAAACTTGTGAGCCGGAAGGGTTATGCCTTGCCATGTTGTATTGCTAATGAATTTTTTTTGGTGATTGTGCAAGTGGCTTGCTCTTTGATTTTTGTTGGGGTCTCCTTGTTGTCAGTAGGGAGTGACTCTCAATGGGGGCCAACGCACAAAGTGGCACTTGGGTAACCCATGTGGGAGTTTTGTAATTAAGTGAAAACCTAAAATGAACTAGGGGTTGGGTAGTAATCACACTAATCAAGATAAGTGAATACATCACTCATGGCTCAAGTGCTCATTTAGGCTTGAGATGAGTTGGGAAGGCCTGGCTAGAAAGACCATATTCCTTGTCCTCACGAAAGGAAGATTGGTTCAACATGAGTCACCCTATGGGGCTGGAAACTAGTAGGAGACTACCTGGGTAACCATAGATGGGGGTCAACAACTGGTGATAGACTACTAGGGTAACACATGCCAGGACCATCTGATGATGTGCTCCCTCCTACAACAACCTAGTATCCTCTTGATTCTTGTCTCTCTTTAATGTGGTATGCCTCTAGAAGTAATGTTACTATCATTTGAAGTTGTACTATACTTGTTCATTGATGTCATGTTAGCCCTTGTGTTGTTTAGTGTATTTTTCCTGATTGTTATGGTGGGACCCTTTGTTATCTCCTAATATGGGGGGTGGACCTTTGTGTTTCACATGGTTGGGTGGAAAGTACAATATACTCCATTGGGTTCCCTCTCCATGTTCGTGATTGTGGTGACTTCTCCTAGATTGAAGACTTGGCATTGTACCAGCTCATAGGGATTTTTACTCTTGTACTTATATTGTATCATAATTCAATGTATCATGTATCATAATTGTTGTACACTCCTCACATGTATATGAGGAGATATTGTTGTTCAAATGTGTAAATGTAATGGTGTGAACTAATGTTAATCTCTATTATGTGATGGACTATGTATCATATGTTATTGTATATATAAATTAAATGGATTGAATCAATTAATCTCTATGAATTCATGTTATGGTTGTATCACATTGATTACTTGATTAAATGAAGATGGTTAGATGTTTTTCCATATTGATGTTAGAATTTATTAATGTAGTGATTTATATTTCTCACTAATTTCAATAATGGGAAACTATGTAGCATATTCATGGACCTTAAGAGGAGTTAGGTTAGCTTTGATTTAATGTTCAATAGCAATAGTGTGTTTAATGTACGTAAAAAATAAAATTGTTTCATTTTTGGTGTTAGTGTGGTGTCCTCTAGGGTCTCATAGTGGGGGCATTACACATGGTATCAGAGCCCAAGTTCAAACACCGGGTGCTCTGAGTATATACAAGAGCTCATTAAGTTGTATTATTTGTATAGACTTTGATGTTTACATTTTCCCTTGTTGACCTTGTCTAATACTATAAATTTTTCCTTGGTGGTGTCTGTGTAGGATAATTCCTAGAGGTTAGGCTTGAGGTCGAGGGTATGGTCAAGGTCATGTTGGTGGTCGTGGGGCCAATTTCTAGGATTCCCCTTCCTAGATTTCCCATGAGTCTGATTGTGAGGAACAACAAGGTTCATAGAATAATGAGGGAGGTGTAGGACAAAATCCGGATCAACCAGGGTTGGAGGGTGCACAGTTGTGTCACTTACTCGAGGAGGTTCTTGCCTAGCTTGGTCCAAGACAAGAGGGTGAGAAGTTGGTAATTAGAGAGAGGGAGAGGTCTCCTAGGAGGAGAGAGATTACAGTTGAGCAGGATTCCATATTAGCTGGTCATATGAGGGACCTTTTGTGAGCATGTCCTCCTATATTTGATGGGACTGGAAGTGGTTTAGAGGAAGAGACCTGGTTAATTGATTTGAACAGGTGTTTCAATATGCATCCATATGGTAGCAATACCAAGGCTAGGTGTGCTATCATGCATCTCTGAGGTTTTTCTTCCACGTGGTGGTGTTTGAAGGAGAAAAAGCTCCATTTGGATATAGATTTAGTCTCATGGGAGATGTTCTTAGAGAGATTTAGAGCTCGGTTCTTGTCTGATCATTGGAAAAAGTGTCGTGCAGATGATTTCTTTAGCTGTGATAGATGGCAATGTCAGTTGAGCAATATGAGTGGAGATTCTATGAGCTCAAGCATTATGCTAGCATTGGAGATGATGAGGGTAAGTTAGTACAACACTTTATCAGGGGATTGAATGCCTATATTAGTAGTAGTGTCTGGGTGTTTGAGCTGAAAGCCATGGAGGTAGCTGTGGAGAAGGTGTGGATAGTAGAGGAGAATTTGGCTATGGCTTTAGGTGGGTAGACAGGTGTGAAAATCAGTAGTGCACCTCTAGGTAGTGTCGGGTCTCATGGTGGTCAATCTTAGGCTGCAAGTTCCTCCAAGGGCCATCATGCACCCACTAAGGGTGAGCAACAACAACACTCTCAGTCATAACATAATAATTCTCAGTCTCAACATGGTGACAGTTGGTTTTAGAAAAAGAGGGATCAGAGTTGGAAGTGAAACAAAAGTGGTTGTTTTGATAAGCCAACACAAAGTTCTCAGTCTGTGGTTAGTGGAGGTAGCTTTTCATGGTCTAGTGCACCTTTAGGTGATAGAGGATTCAACAGAGGTACAAGATGTTTCACTTGTGGTCAACAAGGTCACATTGCTAGATAGTGTCTTCAAAAGGGAAAATTTGGATTTAGTCAGAGACCGACAACTTTAGAGTTGACAGTAAGAGATGCAGGCAGATCACATAGGGTGTATACAATAGTGGATTACTGCTAGGTCAAACACCAAGGTTCAGTTGGAGAGACTTTTGGTAGAGGATGGGAAACATTCTTTGCAAATTATGCATGCCCTATAGCATCACGAGTTGACCCACGGGGGCAAGTCTTGGTCCAAGTCCAAGTCCAATGGGATCCTAGTGTTGAGTCTTCTGTCTCTTGTGAATATGTATCCTAGATGCATGAGTGTTACCCATTT
>VDFB02320275.1:74799-115629 GCA_007258455.2 Sequoia sempervirens | reverse complement strand
GAGCAAGTGCCACATGGACATTCTAAAATGTTCTAATGGACTCTAGTGAAGTTAGAATGCTACTACATTTGGCTGAAATAGCATTATGATGAAAATGGCAATATGTCTGTCATTATTCGTTTGAGCAAATGTTTGGAATTTCAACCATCCACTCTGACAATTATTGGTATGTGTGGGATGGTGATAATTAAGTAATGCAGTGTACAAATTGATACTTTGAGATCAAATCAAGATCATTCCCCACTATTTTTATACGAAGAAATACAAGTGTATTAATTCCCACGGGTGAGCGGGTAACCATGGCATGACAAGTTTTAAATTGATGCTAAGTATGTGATTGAAATATGTGTACAGATTGAATGTATATCTACTTTGAGCTTTTCTAATTAGGAAAAGACATTAATAGCATACAATTAAGATTTATCACAACTAATTACACTAGTGATATTTGACTGTTGATTAGTTTTAAAACATGATCAATTATTGAGATTTTAAAAGCTCAAAGCAATGTGTTGTCAGCCCACTCGCACAAGCTTTCCTTGAGTATTAATGGTTGGCATGCTTGCACGGCTAAATATAATGAGGACTGATGATCACATCTTTCATTCATAATTTGCATTCAAAGGAAGAAAATTGAGTCCTAGTTTAAAAGTAGAATTCATGAGAATTTCTTGAGTTTTCTAGTTTCAGTTCTTAGGAAGATGAGTAAGGCATGTGAGTATATCAAACTAGTGAAAAGGTCTAGGAGATTTAGTTTGCTGGAGTCTGAGGAAAATTCTCTTGAGGAAGAAATTGATACAAAAGGAGCTTCTAAAACACAAAAGGGTAGAAGGGCACATAGGAAATTCAAGAAGTATGGTGTAAGGAGCAATTATCATTTGAGAAGCCAGACTGTTTGAGAAAAGCTAGTCAAGTTTAAAGGGAAGGAGTTGGTTGAATATGAAAATAAGGCATAGAAGAAGTGAAAGTACCGTAAGGCCTATCTAGGGAAAAATAATTCTCCCATTGAGGTTTCTCATATCCTTTCAGGTAGTGGAGGTGATACTAATCTGGAGGGTGATTATTATCCCCTCTCCTTGGTACCTTTTGAAGACTCTCCAATGAGGAAGTGGTGACAGTTCCTATAGTTCCACCATGAACAAGACATGGGCAAGTATCCTCTAAGGATGATGACTCGAAGTGATGACTATGTCCCATTTTTTTTTATGATACCATTACCACCTTTTTAGGATTTTCCTATTCAACATTCATGTGATTTCTTGTTTCTAGTGCTAATGTGGAAATTTTTTAGGCTAGTATGTTTGAGAAGTGCTAGAATTGCTAACTTTGGAAAAATGTATATTTTTTTGGATAGCATACAAGTTTCTACTCAGACTGCGAGTGGAGAATCTTCTTTGGTCAGCAAAGATGAGGATTTGATACTGCTGCAACAAACTTTTCCTTTTGGGGAACTAACGTGTCTTCATTCAAGGAATGTGGATTTTGGTCCTTTACTCTTCCATTTTCCTCAGTGATTACATGTAACTAACTAAGAAGCATCTCAAATTCTAGTGCAAATGATCTTCAAATGAAATGAAATGTAAATGTAATTGGGCCTAATGCTTGTTACTCCCTTATTCTATAAAAAGGATTGCATGGATCATTACATGGGTCAGAGTTTTAGGTCTAAATAGGGTCTAAGTAAAAAGCTAAGTTTAGAAAAGGAATTCTAAAAAAAAATATGGATGAATAGAATAGTAAATTGTTTTGGGTGTGAGTCTTGTATGTAATAGTCTTAAATTTATTTTATAGATTCTACAGATATTGAAACAAATCTTAGTTCAGGAACAAGTACTCTCCTCTATATACCTCTTACAAGTTATAAATGAAGATATTAATGGTATTCTCATTTATCTTTAGTTGCTCCACTGTATGTATGATTTTTTTTTAGCTTTAAGTCAAAGAGTTAGTTAAATTCTTGAAGAGAGTTATAGATTTGTAGGGAATTACATAGGATTTGATAAGAAGTTATTGTTTCAGGCATTGTGATTTTTTATATTGCAAATTATTATGAGAATATTCCATCAATTTCTAAATTAAGTGACTTATATATTACTGGTTATTACATATTTGACTTTGTTGTCCCAATTGATGAAGCACTGATCTATTTGTTAAATAACCTTGCATAAAATGAGGTCCTAGCATCTCAGACCATAGATTTTGAAATTAGAAAAATATTCATTTAAAAATCTTTTCAATTGTGATGTATGGTTTTGAACTGCCCTTGTCTTGTGGAAAACAAGTAATCGTTTGCTTAAAGCTTTTCCAAAAATCCAATGAAGTGCATTATTTGCAATATGTAGGAGTATATCTATGTATAATTGTGCTATCAACATGATATACCTAATTTGAACACAATAAAGAATACCCTCCTAGGTCTCATAGAGCCTGAAGAGTAGGAGTAAAGACCACATAATCCTTTACTCTTTTTGTTGGCCTCTGACCTTGAATTTTCATAACCATAAGGGTTGGATACCCTTTAGAAAAATTCATGGTTTTGCTAGAAAAAGAACCAACAGTTCAGTTTTTTGGAATCATCTTACCTCAACCACTAGTTGTGCTCAACCTTTGAACAATATCCAAAGTCAAGGAGGAACCCAAATTCCTCTCACAACCATTGCATCTATTCCTACCTAAACTAACCCTCAAGTTACAACAACAATTCAACCTACTAGTATTGTCATTCCTACCTTGGGTATTTCCACTAGCATTCCTAGTACCTTTATGGCATCACATGTTATATCTCCTACCATTTTACCTCCCATAATAATTCCATTCACTTCCCCCTCAAACACATATACACCTCCACCATATTCACCTCCATCTCAAAATAAAACAATGACACTATAATTAACCAAATTTTGCAAAATGTTTCATCTCTTCAAAATAAAATTCCCACCATAAATCAAAATCAAAATGGCCAACCTACATACTATGTCAAAAGAAATCCCTTATCCTTGGAGATATTGAGAACGATAATACCACAAGGTCTAGAGATTCCTAGATTTGAGCAATATGGGGGGAAAGGAGATCCTTCTTACCATGTTTACACTTATATTGCATTATGTAGTGATTTTGTCCTTGAGGATAAGCTCTTGGCTAAGCTTTTCCCTAGATCCTTGAAGGATACCTCATTAGAATGGTTTTACTCATTACTGAAGAACTCATTTTTTTCATTCAAAAAACTTGTTGATGCCTTTATAACCCATTTCAAAGTGCACGTGACTCTTAATAAGACCTTAGCCTATTTGATGAGATGTAAGAGAAAAGATAATGAAAAATTTATTGACTTCATTTCACATTACCAAATGCTTTCTTCTCAAATCAACATAAAGATTCATGATCCTCATGCCTTCAATGGATGTTTATTGAGAACTTGCAAACAAAGATACAAGATAAGCTTACCATGATGAAGTTTTCTTCCTTCGTACACTTATGTACTACCCTTTTTTATTATTAAAACTTGGTTAGTATTCATGACATAAAACCCACCTCTAGCCAAATTGAAAAGTCTGAATATGCAAACTAAAACAATTATCAACCTTTTAGAAAATAGAATAAGGGCTTCCTTCAACTTAACCCCCCTCAACCAACTCAACATATCAATACCCAAGTGGCTTCTATAAAGATGAAAACTCCTTTCACATTTGGGGATCTGGCTAGGAAATTCACTTCCCTACTTGATACCCTCCATAGCATAATGTCACAACTTTTAGAACAAAAAATGATCACTTTGTCTCCCATTAAAACTCCTAATCCTAATAATCCTTTACCTCTACATTTTAGATACGATTCCAATTACCATTATCCCTGACAAAATGGACACAACACAAACCATTGGAAACATCTTAAACATCTTTTACAAGAGCACATATATTCAAGTTGACTTCAAATTGGAGGTGCTAATGATCAAGGAAATAAGTTTGTTTCCCCTCCCAACCAAAACATGCAAATCTTTACCAACCCTATACCGAATCATAACATTTCATTTGTCAAAGTTAGTGAAACTAAGAAGAATGGTGTGATGAATGTTGACATGGTTGATGATAGCATAGATACTATTGAACAAGGTCTTATGGATACTATTGAACAAGGTCATATGGATACTATTAAAAAAGGTTTGACAAGATTGATCAAAATTCAACCTCATAAGGGTCAAAATAAAAAGCCTCTTGGAATTTCTTTCTCATCTAAAGATATAACTAGAAATGCACCTAATGGTCCTCTTTACATAGTCGATCGAGTCAATGACAAGCCCACTAATGGGATATTAATTGATCTCATCTATGGAGAGAATGTGATCACTGAGGAATTCTTACTTGCGCATGAACTCTATCAAGAAACATATGATAAATTGAAAGAATGGATAAAAATGCATAATGGTTTCACTTTCCCTATGATGGGATCGATCACCCTTCATTTACAAATAGGACCAAAAATTAGATGTCTCTTTCTTGATCATCTCGACATTGGATAAATTCTATGTGAAGTTTGGTTATCCATGGTTGCGCACCATGCAAGCTATCTCGTCGGTCATGCATAAATGCTTAAATTTTTGCTTTGATGATGAAATTTTCACTAAACAAAATAGTTTTTTTAGCACTTTATCTTCCTGGGGGAACCTTTTATTATATTTCTTTTGGATCAAGCCTATGGAACCTATTAAACCTCAAGAAGACTTCTTTTTAAAAATCCTATCAAAAGTTCAAGGTGAAATGCATAGAAAAACTATCCCTTACAAACATGCCTCAACCCATGATTGGGCCTCCTATCCTTGATGATACTATGATTGAAGCTAAATAAATTCCAAATAACCAAGACCAACCCAAGATTAATCCTTTTTATATCTCCTACAAAAGACCAAGAGATAACAAAAAAAAAATCGTTACATCTCCTAAGATAAAAAAAGTTTACAAAGCTTAAGAGAAAGTGGTTGAACAACCTCCCATGGTTCCTTCCATTCCTCCCCTTAGGGAATAAAATAAGCCTGTGGTTGATAAACCTACTCCTAAACAAACGCAAGTTGAAAAATTGAACTACAATAAACAAAAATGCTAGAGAGCGTAGGCGTAGATGTCATCCTCTTGCTTTAAGGTTAAACAAGGAAAACAATAAAGAAAATCAACCTTGACTAATGCAATACATGATGATTTTTCCTCTTTTCTGCAAAAACAAGATCCTATACCACAATAGGAGCTAAATCCTTCTTTACACATTATCATTCGACCTCCCATTGTGATTAATTTGGATGATGATGATGAGGTTGCTAAAATTAATGAAGAAGTGCATAAATGAATTGAATACATTGTTTTTCTCTTCTATGAGCTTAGACAATAATTCTCCTAATAAGAGTGTTGAACTTGGTAATGACCCTTGTTCTTGAAACACTTACTATTCTCCCTTCGGCTAGTTCTCCACCTTCTACATACGACAAACAATATTGGGATGTGAATGACCTATTGTAGGTTGAATCACATGTGCCTTACTAATCCTCTCCATTATTTTCCTTTTAATCTTTTGTGTGTGATTGCATGTGTATAATGAGATCACCCATGCTATTATGTTTGATGTGTCCCTCTCTCTTTGTGATGTTCCTCTATTTGTATCTACATTCTTCTATATTTCATAAAAAAAAATATTTTCCTTATGTTTTCCTTTTGGGGATGACGCAAGGCGTCGAGACATTTAGGTCTCTTCCATGTTGACCTAAAATATTTTCCTTTATCTTTTTCTTTGTATCATGTTTTCCTTTTGGGGATGACGCAAAGCATTGAGACATTTAGGTCTCTTCCATGTTGACCCAAAAGCTTTTCCTTTATCTTTTTCTTTGTCTTGTGTTTTCTATTTTGGGATGATGCAAGGCGTCGAGACATTTAGGTTTCTTCCATGTTGACCCAAAAAAAATTTCTTTGATTTCACTCTATTTGTGTCATTCTTCTTGTTCCATGAGTATTTGGGAAATGATGACAATTTCAAGCTCTCTAAAAAACATTTTAGTAAAGATATATTGACCCCAAATCCATGGATCCCTTATGTGATTTTGGCATTTTATTTTTTGGGAAACCCCTCCCTTTTAATGACGTAGTTTTATTTGGAAACATATGACTTGGCATAGGGATTTCCAAGTAAGCTCCCATGTCCTCTTTCTTATTAGCATTTATCATTTTCTACTTTAAAGTAATTGCTCACAACATGGTGTTTAGCATTTTTTGTAAAGTGGGGGAATACATTGACATTATTATTTTGCAACTCATGTTTCATTATGTAGTCTTCTTACTTCATGTGATGTGTCTTTCAATTTATGGTGAGATTCGGTGTGATGTCCTTCAAGAGCATCATCTCTCTTAGCATATTCTATTCCTCTTAGTGGTCTGATGTGACACACTACATCCCCTAAGTTGTGAATCTTATATTCTTTGATTAGTCCTCTTTTGGAGACATTAGGCACAATGTTCCCTAAGCTAAGACCTTACATGAACTAAGAAAAGATCCTTTAAATTTACCTTACACTATTCATTTACAATATCGATTATATGGCCACCTTGCATAACACTCTTTGCTTGCTTGTGGTGGCATCTTTTTTGTCCATAATTTTCAAGAATACGAAGCTTTGCTTGTCTCATGAAGCTCAAAGTTCATTATTTTGTGGTACCTTATCAAAGTTATCAAGAGGTATAGCTTTGATATGGTTGTACATATGGGATCCAAACTTAGGCGTGACTTTCCCATAGCCACTTTCTTGTCTATGTGAGCACATACCAGCCATGTACATATGTGTCTCACTGGGGGATCACCTAGTGGATGGCTTGAGGTTCGAATAGCCCTTGTGAGCATGTGTTTGGTTTTCATAGTGGACACTGTGTTCTACTTGTAAGCTTTCTTGGAAAAATAGCCTAGATCTAATTCACAACGTGTGGGAAAAATGGTCAAAGCTTGATCCACCCCTTTTTTTTTTGTTTTTATTTCTTCTTTATGTATTTTGTAGTGTATGTTTGTGCCTTATTATTTCTCCTTATATCATTTTTCATGTGTGTTATTTTGTGCCTATGTTGGTTTTCTATAGGATCTTGATCATGGGGGCTTGATCACCCCTCTTTATCGTTGTCATGCTATCTTAATAACATTAGTAAACTTGGACCCTTCTTGATGGGAGTTCATCTACTTTAGTGTGAATTTGAAGAAATTTCATCCTCTCACTAAAGTTGGGGCTGAATGTAGTGTAGAAAAATGTATCCCTTTACATTTTCACACTCATTTGGGCCCTCCTTGCTAAAATTAGGCTTCTTTATGCCTTATTTGGTCCTATTTTGCATCCACAAGCCTTAATTAATGCATCTTTCCGAGGATAATCCAAATTTATCAATTGACCACTCATAATTTAATGGTTTTTGTTTGTATGGGCTAGATTTAGTTATCTGGGACTCATACACCACCTTGGACATATGGGTCACAACTAAGTTTCACATCCTAGATTTGAATTTGGCATTAAATTGAGCATTTCTTGAAAAATTTGTCCCAAGTTTAGGCTAATGGGACTCATAGGCCCCAACTGGCATATGAGTCATGCTTAGTCTGGACCTAATTTTGAATTCAAATCTTGGTGAAATTTTATTCTCCTAGATCTGATGTTGGTTTGTATTGTTGTAATTTTGGGAAATTTGGCATAAAAAGGTATAAATACAAGGTTATTTCATAGGTTTTCTCCTAGCAAGTTTACAAGTCATCTAGAAATTCAAATGAGAGAATTATAGAGCATTCAAGAGCATTCAAGAGTGATTATCAATAATTTCGGAGCACTATTCAAGATTCAAGAATCATGTGAAAGTCATCATGCATCATGTTTGTTTTTGAGCTAACATTTGTGATGTAGGTTCTTATGATTCAAGCAAGCATTCAAGTCAAGATCCATATCCTACAAGCAAGAGTGAAGATCCACATTCATGCCAACCATTACATACAAGATTGTAGCCTTTTGTTCAAGGGTTTGGTGAGTTGCAACATTTCATATTTGTTCATTCATCATTCCTTCATTCTATTTCCATTCATTTCAACGTTTGATTACCAAAACAAAGTTTGACCAAGGCAAACACCCATCCACTAACAAAATATTTTTTTTCCCTCTCTTTGATATGTGATTTGTAGATTTAGTTTGAAGATCCATTAAAGAGCAAGTTTGTAGAAATTTTTCAAGTTGTCAAAGTTGTCACCTTACTTGTAAGATCATGGAAAGTCGCCTACATGTTGCAATTCAGTGTTTCAAACTTAGAGATTTGGCAGGAAAGAAGTTACAGGAAAGCATTAGAGGATACCAAAGTTTCAGGTCAACCCTGCTACTGGGACTAAATCACTACTTGTGGCATATGATTCCTAGTATACCTGATTTCAGACATTTCTAGTAGATCCTAACTTACCAATTCCAAATTCCATTTTTTGTCAAAAACCCTAATCTGGGACTAAATCAGGTCCTTACTGGTGTATGATTCCTAATGTGCATTAAATTCAGTATTTCCAAGATTTTGGACCCTCATCTAATCCTCTTTAATTTATAGGTGCACTATACTGTACTTTCTCAGTTTATTATTCTAATTTGAATTCATTTATAGGTCATTTACTTAAGTCTTGCATATGATATACATTTCTTATCTTACTAAGCCCTAGCTTGATGGTGAACCCTCTTATCATCTTTAATCACGCCCTAGGACTCCTTATCAAAGATCTCTTTCCCTCATTACATCCTTGGATTGACATCTTTAGGGTATCCTTGAGTGAAACTTGTATAAAATTGGTTGGTCTATGTCCTAAAACATATAAAATAACCCATTTTCGAGGTTTCACAGTATAAATAATAGATGATATTTTTCTTTCACTCTCATCCAATTGCATTCTTAAAAAGAAAATAAAATAAAAATTAGGGTTTGGCATTGAGATTGTAGAGATAGGATTTTCTCTCTTTCCTTCTCACATTTTAAGTGGTAAGCTAAGATAGCTTAATAGGAAGATTTTTCCATAATTAAATATGTTTAAATTTGAAATAATGAAATAAAAAAGAAACTAATAACATTTTACATATATAATACTTAGATATAATATATATTAAGTGAATCATTCAAATGTTCATTCTATAACTATTTAACAATTTAATTCTTTTTGGCCTATGTTTGAGCTCTACGGGCCTCATTTTTCTAGTTTTTGTAGTTTGGATGGATTTCCTTTATTTCTCATTTTTTTTGCTTAAAAATTTTCATTCAAGGGTTGCTTCCTTTGCTTTTAATATAAAATCAATTTAATTCTTGCTCTATATTTTAAAATATAATTTCTTTAAATATATTTAAATATACATTAATATTTTCCCTTATATTTATTTTTAAAATTACTCAATTTTTAAAAAATTCATATTCTAAAACTTTATGATAAATAGTAGTTTTAAAGTTTTAAAGTAACACATTATTATAAAATATTTTTTAATAAAATAACTCTTAGATGAAAAGAACTCCTAAATAAACAATTTAAATGAAATAAAATAATGGAAACCAAAAACATTTAAGTCCCTACTCAATTACCTTATTATTAAGTAAATTGCTTAGTTTCAAAACTCATTGGTTGGGAGATTTTACAATAATTATCCCAAGGTCAATGTCACTAGAAGATGGGTCTTCAGATTTAGAAACTAAGAGTGTAGCATGCCGTGAACCCCAAAGGACAACAACACAATAATTTTTTTTTTTTTAAGTATTCAAAACATACATGTGATGCACATTAAATCAAAAGTCATAGAAATCAATTAAACAAATTCACTTACACTTACATCCCTTGGGGTACACGAGGAGACATTATGAACTTAAATCCATACAACAACAATAAAGAATAAAATCCAAAGATATAATCCATAACAAAGTAAACATTAACAAATGTAACACATACATGAAATCATTGATAAGAAACCATCTGTGTACATAAATACAACATATGCATGATTAACTAACACATTGAATAACAATTGCCATGGCCAATAGCCACACAAGGTTTAACGTTACATTACAGTACAATGTTCAAGAGGTACAATGATACAAAAGTGTTTCCAAACATGAACGGAAACCATACAACAAGATAACATGACACAATGAATAGGATAAATACAAGTATCATAATCCTGCTCCAAGATAAATAAATACAACTCAGTCATTGCAAAGCACCAATCCACACCTCTCAATCTCTTGGGACCCAATGGGGTGCTTTAGCACGCTCCACCAATTGGGTCCGAAGACCCACCCTCTGCTAAGGAGCTGACAAGAAAGAGTCTTCAACCAAGAACATCCAAACACGGAACCACAAGACTCAACAACATACAAAAGTATCATAAAACTCAAGGATTACAATGACATAATAACAACATCCAAGAGTCAACATAATAACTTAAAGTCATAAATCTCATCACATAAATCAAAGCAATGACCAATAAACAAGTAACCAAAGGATGATCATGAAACACTTCCAAATCAAACTGAATAATAAACATAATACAATTCCAAATTGTAATTAAAACAATACAATAACATCATATCACAGTATCATAAGAGTACAAGGTCATAAGTCAAATATCAATGAGATCATACAAGACCACAAAATACACCAAAGATGTATCAAGGCAATATTCCATAAATCAATATAAGTCCATTCAACAACAACCTAAACCAACTCCCATAACATACTTCTGAGGAACACAAAAGTAAAACACCTGGGCAACTAGGGGAGAGTGTCATCGCATAGTCCTACATGGGCTATCCTGTGCTGTTCCTCCCAACTGGAGGTCGGTCCCATCTATGGCTATCCTATGCCCTTCCCTCCCAACCAGAGGCGGTCCATAGGGTGATCTATGCAGACAGAACCTCTCATGAGGACGAGGTCACGACCTTGCCAACCACGGCCTTCTTAGCCTTCCATTAGTCTATGAAAGCACTAATGAAGACGAGGCATCCATTTTAAATCTTATAATGATATTACTACCCAACCCTCCTAAGTTAATTATTAGGTTTTCACTTGATTACTAACTCACTCGTGGGTTATCCTATGCCCTTCCCCTTAAACGAGGCACCGGCCCCCACGAGGAGCCACTCTCCCTAGAGACCCAACAACATCAAACCAAAACCAAGGGTTGTACAACATAACAAGAACATTAGATCACAATAGAGAAACATGTGAGGCATTACCCATCTCGCTATAAACACATAACCAAGTCTCAACAATCCTCGTACAACCCTTTCAAAATCCTGATACCAAAACACTTGCCACTTCAAGGGCACATAAAAGGAGAGACATTGACCAACAATAAAAACAAGCCTCTGGAAGACTCTCAAAAAGTTTACACTAGGGTTTCCCCATCAAAGAACTGACAACAATAATTGCAAGGCCACAAGAACTATTTTCAATTCAAATATAATGAGAGAATACATCAAAATAAGATCAACAACAATAAATAAAAACTCTTCTCGATATCTAACAACTATGAAACAATAGAAATCAACTAATTCAAAATTCGAATCCTAAAATCAACCCAATGAATCAACACAACAAAAAAAATAAAGATCAACTTAGATCCTCCAAATCGCACACACAATTCATCATGACATTTGATGGATAAGATCTCCTCAAATCAAACAACCAAGAATTTACCACTTAGGGTAAAACCAAAAACCATACAATTTCACAAATTCAATAAAAAGAAGATTCCCCAACTTAAAATCATCTCAAGAGAAGTCACATTGAAAGGTTCCGCCGAAATCACCCATAATTCCAATACGACCCAAGGAATAAAAATCACTTATGATACCAAGCAGTACCAAGAGACACTCATCAAAATGGAACATCACATTAACTCTCACATGTACATAAAAATATATATACCCAAAGCACAATCACTAAAGATCAGTAAACACTCAAACACCATATATCCATTTATCCATTCGTTCAATAAGAAGTAATTTAAAACAACTAAGGGAGTTATTTGAACATATTTCCTAATTGACCAATATCTCCTAATTTACGCATGGTTTCAAGAATATGCAAATAAGAGAATCATTGTTCCTGGTATAATTCTATAAGATGAGAGGAGTTGGATATTAAGACAATGTTTATTTAATTCATAAACTAAAAGAAATATAAAGGGATTAAAAGATATCACCAAATTAATACTATAAAATTAGAACACCAAATAAGAGAACATATAAGAAGAAGTAAATATATACTTCATATTTTAATTTCCACTATATTAAAAGAAATCCCAAGTTAATATTTTCAACCTACCTTTCCATTTAAATTAGATACAATAATCAGTAATATTCTAAAAGCACATATATTTCCACTTAAACTAATAAATGTGAGGATTCTATACTTCATCATCCTTAATACATGATGACCAACCACACAGAAAGATTTCATATTAACAATTGCTATCTTTATTTATTCAAATAAAAATCCTTTAATTAAATATCACTTCAACCAATATCCAGCCTATTTATTGTAAGACAAATATATATATAACTTCACTTTCTTATTACAAATAAGAGATCATTTATCTGGTTGGGATATAAATCTAATCCTTCACAATATAACCTTAACCTAAATAAAATTAATATCTTCAGTTAACCTACTCTAATTCATTCACCTCATTAACTAAATATCTTTCAATGTAATTTCCTTAACTACTAATTTTACTAATATTACCTAAAAGCAAGATATTAATTCATTTCATAATAGCAATAAAAGAATATACCCTTCGCATAATATTTACCTTAAACCTATTCTTAAGATTCCATTTCCTAACATTGTACATGCGTTTATTATTTCTCACTCAACCGAATACTAATATAGAAAAGTTACAGCAGAAGTCAGCCGTTAATAAATACTTAAATCCTGTATTATGCTCAATATATAAATGCTATTATAGGATGCAAATTCATTACTATGTTTTATATTATGATCACATATAGTTACATATATATATATATATACAGAACATAAATATGTTTATTTTCACCTAGACAAGAATTATGCATCGAAAGAACCCTAAGACATTTCCATAAAAAAAACAACCAAAAGAAAATTAAGAGAATTAAATACAGACTAAGGACATGAAGAGGAAAATTGCATCCCTTTAGGATCAAAATATGCGTTGGTGCCATGAAGAAGACTGGCTATGCTCTAAGCAAGGAGTAAACATCACGCAACAAGAACCGATAGAGGTAAGTCGAATCTCTAAAATCTTCACAACTATAATGATTGGAGAGAGAGAAAGAGGCATTCTATCTAGTGTTAAGTGCAGAGACTGTGATGGAAAAGAGCAGACAGATTGACAATGAAATAAGAGAGATCATTTAAACTTTTAAACTTCCTATTATGCTCAAGCTCGCGGCCGAGACAGGATGACAAAGAAATCAGAGGGATTATTTAAATCTATACACCCTACCATGCTCAAGTGTGTTCGTTGTGACAGGTTATCAATGAAACCAAAGAGATTATTTCATTTACTAGATGCAGCTGTGATAAGTTACCAAAAGTTTTAGTGAGGTTATTTAATTCTATACAATACCTCAACTCTGAATGTTGTAACAGAGACAGTTTGCCAAGTATATTAAATAGTGAATAATGGAATTTGGAAATATCAACATCTACTTGCATTATTATCATATCCCAACTGCTATCCACAAAATTGAAGGAAGAAGACAGAGGTGCAACAAATACGACTTAAGAGGCAATGGAAATAAAGTACAACTTCTTTCTTTTATTTGAACTTGGCACATTTCATTAGTGGCGCAGTTTTAGATACACTACCAGATTTGAAATTTGGAAGATAAACTTCACCACGATTAAAAGGTGCAAGCTTTCTATTATGTTAGTATATTGATAATATTTATTTTCATGCTACAACTGTGATAGATTGCCAGAGAATCAAGCAGTTTATTTAAATCTATACACCCTACCATGTTCAAGTGCGCTGTTGTGACAGGTTGCAAAAAGAATCAAGGAGATTATTTACAACAATTGATGGAAGAATTGAAATATTATGACTGTTCATTCAATACCAAAGGGCGGATATCCATGTTTTAAAGCAATAAGATATCTCCCTCTCTATCGTCCAAGATAGTCCTAGAGATCTAAGAGATGTTGGGTTCAAGAATATGAAACGATTATTAAACTAATAAGTTTCAAAGAGAAAGATGTTTGTATAATTTAGACTTGAGACCTGATGTTTTATTAAGGCCTGCAAAAGACATGAGTAAAATATATATACAAATTCCCCAATTTAAAAGCAATAACCAGAGCATTTACATTACCTAAGGAAAAATGCCAAAGCACTGAGGGTGATATATTGTTGAAAGTTCCTAACTGAAATAATTAAAGAAAATGGAAGATCCAAGATAGAAAAGAACCTGGCTAAGTCATTGCCATGCAATCTAACATGCCTAGATGAAAATAGAACCCCGCCATTTAAAGCATACCAAAACAATCCCAATAATCATTAACAACAGACGAGTAAGAAGGTGATTCAAATATATCTTCTTAATTACTGCTCATAGTGATTCAAATATTTCCTCTTCATTACTGCTCACAGGAAATCCACTGGATATTTTGTGGGGGGGCCAGTCTCAGATTGGATCTTAGGGAGAACTCGCTCCAATGCACGGGTAAAGAAAAAAATTTCAATCATAGGGTATGGATGTAGGGATGAGGGCATTTTCTTTTGAGATTCCCCCAAAAATGAAGATAGATCCCCCTTTTTAAAAGTCCACAGAAAATTCCCTGAGAACCACCCCCAAATTTTCTTTTATTCTCATGATCTCCTCCCCCAGAGTTGTCTCTTGAATTCTAATTTATGAGTTTCCATGATTGAAATCTCTGCCTGGGAGGTGGTAATACAAAGGAAGATAAAGTGTATACCATCTTTTCCAGCTTTTCATTTACTCTTCCCCAAAAAACTTAACACGATGCTTTATTATTATTATTTTTTTTGCAATAAACGATTCTTTTACTATTTTTCAATTGATTTCCTTGCTTTAATCCTTATTCAAACTTGAGTTCAAATTTTTAAATATTTTATCTACATTAATATTTTCTCAATTTTAAATTTCTTAATTAAATTCACTCATTAGACAATAATTATTTTTATTAAATTCATTTACATTTCTTTCATCTTAAAATAAGAAATTTTCAATGATAATACAATTAACATTTATTATTAAATCTAGCTCTTTATTTGATCCCAAACCAAACCAAGTGACCTTAAAAATTGGATTAATTTGATAAATTACATCTAGTCATAATATTAGTGATATTGTCTAACATAAAAAAAATCAAATTAAATAATGCAATCCCAAAATCCTCATGACTTAGCAAATCACCAACCACACATAACAAGCGAAACGACATGGCCACCAAACAACCAACTTCCTAAATTTCAAGAATGACCAAAACGGAGGGGCATTACAAAGAGGCCAGGGAGGGGTTTTCTTTATGCTAAATATTTTTTTCTTACTTTTCTTTTTCTTTCCTGAAAATTTCTCTAGTGTTCTTTAGGAAGGTCCTTGGTTTAAGGTGTTAAATGGCCTCTGTCTAATTTAAATTGGTCTTCAAGGTTTATCCTTTTGAGTGAAGATTCCATCATGTTCCTTTTTCTGGGTTAGATTGTTGGGGCTACTATTGGATATTTTGGATGAAAAGGTTTTCATTATTATTGAAAATTCTTTTCAGCAATACTTACTACATATAAGGTTACTAAATTCAAGAAGCATTATGGTTTGCTAGATTTTATGCTCTTGTGGAAAAAACAAGCTGCTTCCTACTCAAATCAATTTATCTTACAAATTTGGAGTTTGGGTGTAGCAAATTAAATTTATAGACTCCTCAATTATTATTCAATGTTGCTAGAAAGTAGGCCATGTCACTACTAGTTGCCTGAGCATCATGAAACACCATCTCATTTCGAGTAAAAGGGAACTAAAGTTTGCTGCTATTGAGGAGTGTACTAATTACTTTGAGGATATTTAGATTGATGAAAATTGGAGGAAAGATCCTATAAGCTATACAATGATGTATTTCTCTTTTATGGTTCCACAATTGGATAAAGGTCTTTTTGATGATCTTAAAAATCTCTCTTGTTTCTAAAAAAATAAGGACAATTAGATCCTTGTATTAGGATCAACAAAAAAATGTTGGAACAATTTAGCTTCAAACCACCTTGACTTTGGGTTGGTACGTTGTTATATTATGTAGTGTCCTTGTTTTGTGTGCATCATTATTTTTGTTTGGTTCCTCGCTATCCTTTAGTGTTTAATTCCTATCTTTTCTAAATTTTTGTACAAGGGTTTGGACCCTTTCAAAATCCTTGCATACCTTAATAAAAAAAATATTTTTCAAAGCTAATAATATTTTTTTACTCTATCTATGTATGACTTTTCTAAAGGGATACTAGTGTTTTCAAATATCATTTTAGTTTCATTGACCATTATTGACCACTAGAAAAGATAAGTATACATTAAACTATATTATATGAAATCATAGATTAGAAAATGCACCATTTGTAAAATTATAGATTTGTTTACATTTTCAAATTCGTTAGGGAAGATTTTATAGTATGTGTAAGTTGAAGGAATATAATTTTTTGGGATATAAGTTATTAATTTTTTGTTGAAATTTGAAACATTCTCACTAAATATTTTATTTTAGACATGAGAATTTGAAAATAATTAATGCTAGACAACATACAATCTATTCATATAACTTATTATTAGGTTAATGATAAATAATTTTCATGTAAATGAACATTTTTTCACTTTTAGATACAACTTTATTCTATCATTCAAAATTCAAACATTCCTGCTGCTTCCATCTTTGAACATCCTTGTTTTGATTAATGAGAGTTATTCATAACATATTGGAAAGACATAGCCATTATTTTTATGTGATAATCATTTCCTTCAGTCACTTTAATTTTAAACTTTGTAGGATATGAACATTTGTTTCTCAAATAGAATTAGTGCATGTAGCATAATGTTGTTGGATTCCTATAGTTCAACATAATCTTTTTTTTTTTTTATGGATAGATATGTGATAGTGCCTAGGGATAACATACTATATACTAACTATTCTAATACAAACACAGATGATACAAGGAACCTTCTTTTGATAAAATGAAATATTGGCTAATGTTGCAATTGAGTTAATTAAATCTTTCAAAATGTAAAAGTAACAACATCAATCATTTCTCTTAGTTAAGGGTGTACCACATACTTCATAGGTATAAATGGTCAATAATTACTTTGAAATATTGAATACAATCAACACCTTCCATTCTTCTTCACCTCTATTCATGTTGCCCTCTGCGTACATCAGAATTTAAACCACTTTCTAATTCAAAATAAGGAGCACCAAATTCATTGAGAAAATGAGCACAACCAACAGATATATGGAAAGTGTATATAATTAATGTAGTTGATGAGTTTGTAATCTACTCCAATTACTTTTGAAGATAATGTCTACTCCTCTAAATCTCAACAATTGCATGGCAACAAATCACAACATAAAATAATTTTACATTTAATTTTGGCACCACCTCATCCACTTCATTCCTTATTATAATGGTATACTATGATGGTAGTCTCTAATGCATTTGAAGAGTTACGAGTGTTAAATTTCCCAACGTTAGCCAAGCAATAAAATATCAAACATTCAAATGATGTAATTCTCACCTTTAGTCTAGAAATGAAATTCAATATGCCTGCAAGTTGAGATGCTTGAATTACCAAAAATTTTGTTGGTAAACAAAAACAAGAAAACTACCCAATGCTACAAAGAAAGAGAGGAAGAAACACAAAAACAACTTCTATTAAAAATAGATCCAATTTCTATTAATGCCTTTTTCATAAAACAGAGATGCTTATGCTCTTGTGTTGATACGTTCATTCATACATGCCAAAAAAAACGTAACAAAACCTGATACATTTTTCAAAACAAAGTTCATTTCCGAAATATGCAAGAAGCTTCTCGAATATGCCACAAAATAAAGAAGTCTAGATACATAAGAGAAGAGAAAGAATGTAGAAGGAGATAGAAGTGGGAAGAATGAAGAAGTAAATGCGGTAGTTGAGGAGATAGATCGAAGTGGCAGGGGAGATTAAATGTGCATAGTTGGAAGTCCATGTCACCAACACTCCCTCTTAATCTTCACTACCATATATGTCTACTATTCCAATTCCTTCCCAAAGATGATCAAAGGTATTCTTTGCAAGTGGCTTTGTGAAAATGTCTGCTAGTTGTTCTTCAGACCTGCAAAATTCAAGATATATGTCACCATTATTTACCAATTCTCATATAGAATGATATCGTGTATGTATATGCTTGCTTCGTTTATGAAAGACATGATTTTTAGATAAGGAAATTGCAGAATTATTATCACAGTAAATTTTTGTAGATTCTTCTTGCAGATTCCTCAAATCTCAATATACTCTTCTCATCCATACTACTTGGCAACATGTTGATGTGGCACCAACATATTATGCTTCAGTTGATGAGAGTGTCACAATTGGTTGTTTCTTTGATGCCCAAAAGATAACACCCGATCTTAGATGAAAGATATACCCTGAAGTTCTTTTTCTATCATCCATGCTACCTCCCCAATCACTATCTGTACATCTAATCAGTTTGTAATCATCTAAAGATCTATACTAAATTTCAAATCTCTTTGTTCCAGCTATAAACCTTAAAACTCTTTTTCCATCTTTCCAATGTGATTCCTTTGGTTTGTCCATGAATCTAGAAATGAGACTAACCCCATACATGATATCTGGTCTTGTGGTTGCTAGATACACAAGACTGCCAACTAATCTTTTGAATAAGGTTGCAACAACACTAGTACTTTTGCCATCCTTGCTATGTGTTAAGCCTAATGCAATAGGTGTAGGAGTTGGATTTAAAGTTTTCATCTTAAATATTTTCAACAAATCATTAGCAAACTTGCTTTGACATATAAAAATTCATTGTTCATTTTGACTTACGCCTATACCAAGCAAATATCTCATATGTCCCAAATCAGTCATATCAAATTCTCTTTCCATGGGAGCCTTGAATGATTCAATTGACATGTTACCTATGAATATCAAATCATCTACATACAAACAAACTATCTATATTTCTCCTCTATCATTCACTTTGACATACAAATTTGGTTCATTGCCACACTTGCTAAACCCATTGTTCACAAAATAAGAATCTATCCTATTGTACCAAGCTCTAGGAGCTTGTTTCAAACCATATAGTGTCTTTTTCAGTTTCTATACTTATGTTCTTCTCCCAAAACTTTATGACCAGGTGGCTATTTTATATACACTTCTTCTAAAATGCCATTCAAGAATGTTGATTTAATGCCCATTTGATAAACTTTCCAATTGTTTTGAGTTGTTATAGATAAGACCATTCTAATGGTATCCAATCTTGCCATAGGTGTGAATGTTTCATTGTAGTCTGTGCCCAGTTGTTGTGTGTTCAAAGCCTTTAGCTACTAGCCTTGCCTTGTATTTCTCTATTTTTCCATTAGCATTATATAATTTGTCTTGTAAACCCATTTAACTCCAATCACATCCTTGCCTTTAGGAAGCTCTAATAGATCCCAAGTTTGATTCTTTTCTTTTGACTGAGTTTTTTCATCCATGGTCGTAATCCAATTGTCATCTTTAGTGGCATCTTCAAAATAAATTGGATCAACATGAGTTAAGAATGCAAAATTAGAGCATAAATCATCGTTTTCAACCTCTTGTATTTAATCATAAATCTCTCTTAGACTACATGTCTTCTTTGAAGTTACTATAGACCTTGATCTTAGTGATGCAAGTGTTGGATTAGAAGACTCACTGCTATTATTACTTGATGGAGTAGTAGGATTTGGATTGGTAGGTTCCCTAGAAGTTGTAGGAACATTTGCTTGTATAGTAGGATTCACAACTTGAGTTTCATTCTCTTCATTGTCTTCTAGAACACTAGCTGCAACAGTAGTTGTTTTGTCTACGCTACCATCCCATGCTTATTCAACCAACTCAACATCATGACTTATTATCAGCTTCTTTGTGATAGGATTGTATAGCTTATATGCCTTGGATTTCTCACTATATCCCACAAATATACACTTCACTCCTCTATCATCTAGTTTCTTTCTCAACTCTTAAGGTATTAAGGAGTATACTTCACAACCAAAGACTCGCAAATGTGTTATATTATGCTTGCTTTTGCTCCAAGCTTCTTCTAGTGTTTCATTTATCATTGCTTTTGTTGGACATCTATTTAATATATATACCAAACATGCAACCACTTTATCCCAATACTCATTTGGTAGATGTTTTTCTTTTATCATACTTTGTGGCATTTCCATGATTGTTCTATTCTTTCTCTTATCTACTCCATTTTGTTGAGGAGTATACCTTGTTGTAAATTGTTTGTTTATGTCGTTTACTTTGCAAAAATTATGAAAATCATTTTACATGTACTTTCCACCTTGATTGGTTCTCAATGTTTTGATATAGTATCCACTTTCTTTCTCAACTTTTTCCTTGAACTCCTTAAGAACAAAAAATGCATCTAATTTGTATTTCAAGAAATAAACCCATAATTTTCTGTTGAAATCATCAATAAATGTCAAGAAATAAAGTTTTCCACTTATGGATGGTGTTTTCATAGGTCCACAAAGGTCTGAATGCACTATCTCAAGTGGATACTTTGCCCTACAAGACTCTCCAACTGGAAATTATTTTCTATGTTACTTTGCCAATATGCAGTTCTCACATGTTGTCTTAAGTGGCTCTATTGGTGGTAGTCCATATGATGTAGAGCAGGGAGATCTTCAACCTACAATCACAATTCAAACACTTTGAACCAACTATGCAACTCTCAAAAACCTATTTCACCAATCCTTCACAACTTCACCTAGTTTCTCTTACAGGTGTCCAAACACTGAAACCAGAGTATAACTCCACAAAGCCTACTCAACATCGTAGAAAGATTAGGTTTTTAGATACCCTTTATCCTCCTTCAAAACATATCTCAAAATCCACATATGTTACTTTGGACTGACCCCTTCAAATCTTAACTGGTACACTACCCTATTTAGCTAATTAGGCCAATTTTTCAAAGCAAGTGTTCCCTAAACACCTTCCCAACCTCAAATATCTATGTGAAGTCACTTAACAAACCCAAAAACTTTTGAATCAATGGGTTTCAAGTCCCAAAACATGATATAAGAACCTGTAAATGTAACCCCAAAGGAACTAATAACAACGGAATAATTTTTTTTTAAAAGAACATAATAACATACTTAAGTATTATAACATAACAATGTATCAAGAGGCACAACTAGTTCCAATGGGGTACACGAAGTGACATGACTACACTAACCCATAACAACTATAAAATAGATAGCAATAATTAATCAATTACGTAAATCTATTCATTCCCAATTCATCATTAAAATATCCATTAAACACTAACCATATTAATACCATATGCACATGTGACAATACATGGAATTATAAAGACATAAAGTGTTACGTATTTTGATAGATACAACATAACATATCCAACTATTACAAGTGACAGTTCTTGAATAAATACAAGGTCCGAATATACATCACATCCAAATGATAGTAAAAATACAATGGTATGAACATACATCCCAATAACCACATATACAATTTACAACATGGTCATCCCAGCACACATGGGAGACAATACATCAATGATTACATTACATCTGAAGTATAACATCCATCTGGTACAAAGAACTACTGGATCATCAACATCCGCCAAAAGCCCTGCAAGTAAAAGATACATCTGCAACAGAAAGGGAAACCCAACGGGGTGTGAAGTACATTCCACCCAAACACCCCTATGCTGGGAGTAGACAAGGAAGGGTCCTCGACCAAGCACATCTAACAATAGCACAAGACTAACTCCAGACATACATCATAACATCAAGACCACTTAGAAACTCAACAATGACAAATCCAAAGGCACAACAACAAACCACTGATGAACACAACAACCAGTCATAACTCACATCAATGAAACTCAAGACATAATATCAAATACTACTTCCAACAATGACCAAAGACAAAATCAATAAATCACTTCCAGAGGACTTCAGTAAATCAACACAAATAGAATGTTAGAGTAGAGTGTCATCGCATGGTTTCACATGGATTCTCCAGACAACCTACCACAAGGTGCCACCTCCATCTCTACATGGATTCTCCAGACAACCAAGTTAAGGTGCTGCTTCCATCTATGGTTCTCCAGACGACCTATCTCAAGGCGCCGCTCCATAGGGTCACTCATGCGGAGTCATTAACCTTTGTGAAGACAAGGCAATGACCTTGCCAACCATGGCCTTCTCAGTCCCCTTTAGTCTGTGATAGCACTAACAGGCGGATGAGGCTTCACAATTATCTTATTAGTGTTTAATCCCCACCGTGGTTTATTACTTAAGTTATCACTAATTAATCTAACTCTATGTGGGTTACCCTGACAGCCCCTTTGTGCGCCGGCCCCCACTAGAGCCACTCTCTCTAGACACTCTAGCACAAGAATATCCAACTGAACAGGATTGTATCAACAAGGAAAACTGAACCAACAATGGATCAACCGCGAGGCATAACCCTCTCGCCCAAAATCATACATATAACGTTCACAAACGGTACAATCCAAATGTACATTAACATCACATCCAAGGCCAATCATAAGAACAACATCAAACTACAAGATTGAATAAAGATAACAGTAACCACTCCTCTGGAAGTCCTAAACACATCTTAGGTTCCTATAACCGAACAAGCTAATTCTAGAGTTTTCCTACGAGACGTAACTCAAACAAAAGAAAAATCACAATTAAACAAAAATACTCGAGAGGCAGCAAATACATAAATAATGCCATAAAACTCATTCTAATAAACAACAAATTCTGCCAATTAAATAAATCAACTACTCAAGAACACTCAACTAACACGTAGTTTAATTCTAATTTTTACAATTACCCTAATATAATCCTAATTTATACTATAATTTTTCCAACATTACACACACGAAATTATATGTATAAATACTTACAAGAATAAATATTTTAACTTCACTAAAACAATGACATCTCCTTTATATAAATATATATATATATACACCTTTATACACACCTATATTTTAAAATAAAAATTATTGTAAATATTCTACAATTAAAACATTTTTATAAAAAAATCATTTTATCAAACATATATTATACAATTTATAAAATATTATTCGGGAAAATATTATATAATCTTAGTATATATATATATTATATATAAAGTTATATTATATTCCAAAATCGAAGTTAATAAAAATCAAACTATAAATTTATTTTGTAAATCAAAATCGAATTATATATTAAATGAAAATGGCAAACTTTAATAAAACAAAAATTACGAACTCAAGCTTTTCCTTGGCCCCCTGGCCACTACAGTTATAGAGAGGATCACAGACGCCTCCCAAAGGAGGTACTACCTCCCAAGGGAGGCTGCAACCCCCACTGGCTACGTGACAAGAAGCCCCTACTGCGGTAAGGCAGCCTTAGTGGCTACTACGGGGTAGACAGTCAGCCTGGTGGCGCGCCCACCACCACTCCTTCCCTAATAGAATTTAATTATTAAATTTTTAAATTTTATTTTATTTTCAAAAACTCTTTATATTTTAATTTATCGGGTACTAAAACAAAAAAAATATGGAAATATTTAAATTTATATATATACATTTTTAATATCAAAACATATGCGTCTGATAGCCTCTGCCCAGGTACATTAAAAATTATATTTTATTAATTTTTGAATCATACGAAAACAGAGAAGGAAATGTGAAAATAAAACTCAATGGAATATATAAATATATTTTATTCATTATCTTATACATACGAAATCCGTACTATAAATGAATAAATTTATCCTTTTACATAAAACGAAATCACACAGGCAACCAATATTTATCTATATATATATATTTAATTAACCCAACCAAAATTATATATATATATATATACAGTGGTTCCACACAAATATATAAATAAATTGTTTATCTAATAGATAGATCTGGGCATACAATTTTAAATAATAATAAAAAGAACTTTCTTTTCAAAGCAAACTTCAACATAACCAGAATTTGATTTTCTTTCCAATCCATAATTTTTCACAAACAAATTTTATTGAAAAAATTTCGAAGGGTTTAAAAATTAAATAAACAATTTGTTCAGTATGATACACAAAGGAATTTGGGCATGAATTTTTTTAGCATAATAACAAAATAATTTTTACTAACCCAATGTAGATCTTACATGCAAGTTCAAACTTCAGTCAAATGATTTTACTAAGACTCCCTATCACAGATTCAAGGGTTTCATACCGATAAATTTTCAAATCACCTAACATCATTTAATCAATTTTTGAAAACATAGGAACCGGATTTGCTACAGAACAATGAAATATTAATGACTTAAAAGGAGAATACCTGGAGTCCCTCGGTCTGAAGAAAAATCCCTTTTGAAACCTCTTTTCGAATTCCTCCTGCAACTCCTTCTCGATCACCTCCTGCAGCTCCCTTTTCCAATCTATCTATCTTCAAATCAATTGTTTTCTCCCAAAGTTTTCAACACAAATTCTTTTATTTTATTTTTATGTTTCTTTTCCAGATCCAGAAACAACAGAGCAAAAAACTTCTGTGTGTGAATCCCTCATCAAAATAATAAAAGAATCAATAATATCAGTAAAGCTTTTTCTGCTTTCTTTTCTCAAAAATCCCCTCTTCTAATTGGTCCTTTTTCCAACTTTTAAAAGCACACTTATCTAAAATTTTAATTAGAATAATTTATTTAATCCGATATTATCTCCACATGATTTTTCTAATTTAATATTAATAAAAAGATAATATTTAAATTATCCTTATCAATATTCATTTAATTTAGTTATTATCAACAATATTAATTTAAAATAATTATTTACTCTTTTAATAAATTAATTCACTTTTAATTTACTATATATTTAAATTTAACATTCAACTAACACACAATTAAATCAAAACAACTAGACAACTTAATCAATTATCATATAAAATAAGGTTAATTAAATAAACATGAACCATAACTAAAATGTATACTTCAACAATCAAACTACACAATCAACGAGAATGAAAACTTCAGTCATAACACAATCAACTCACAACAGACGACGGACTTGGGATGGGGACACTTCCAAACCTACTCCATTTTTCAACATTTTTACCTGTTGGGTTAATTTATTGCTCGCCCTGTCCTGCCGAAGCAGGTGGAATCGAGACTTAATCCTGCATCCAAATAAACGTCAAGTAGCACATGTATATATATAATTAAACATCCTATCGTGAGAAGGAATTGCAGTGTAGCAGGGCACTCATGAACGAGTGATGCTACACTGTCCTCTCACCTAATCTATTCTAACAATTACAATATCAATAACAAACTAACATTTCTAACCAAATTGATCATAAGATAACATGATACTTAACTATTGCATCATAACTAATTACTAAACCATTGCATTATAAAATAATACTGAATTCAAATAACATGATCACCATAGGATTATCACATCGACATATAAAACATTAGAGAGAAAGCATTGCATAATAAAATAATCCAAACCCTACATACGGAGTATCATAAATCATAATAATAATATCAATTGTAGCAATCAACTAAACTATGCATCCACACACACCAAATCGATGAATCAATCACCATCACAATTCAGTATCACACTAACATATAAAAGCAAACAATAGTAGTAAATAGTATCAGAAACATGGGGGTATTACAGAATCCAAACTTTCAAACCCTTACTCTAGGGTTAAACTATGCATAAACCAAAGAGGGTTTCATGGGAAATCAACCTCCTAACTCTTCCACTTAGTTTCAATGCCTCCAACACTTCATTTTATGTCTTCCTAGGCTTCCCAAACCATCACCAAACCTTGAACACCAAGATTTCAACAAACCATTACTTCAAACCACCATTTTTAGGCTTAAATTCATTCAAAACACCTAGGGACAACACCTAAAACTCCACTAATTCCTTCTTCCTGCTCAAAACATTCAACTTATCATCTAAATCTAACATACTAGAATCATTCCACTAAGCCATAGGGAGTACAATAGGTGGAATGAGTTAAGAAGCCATTCTAAATCCTCAAAACCCTTATTCCAATAGTTACAAACCCGTTCCTAGAACTTTATCAATAAAATCACTATACTCAGTGAAAATCCACCCAAATGGATGAAAATTAAAGCTACAACAACCCTGAGCCACAAAATTCAACCACCTTTGAAGCAAGAAGCTCCTGTAGGAATTCGTACAGATCAGAGAAACAAGGAATTTTCTGTAAAAACATAGAAATTATAGTCTTAACAGGAAATTTTATTGCTTATGTTGCCAAATACAATGTCTCCAATCCCTACTTCAACTTGAGAGAGGAATTTTTATCATCAAAACACATGAATCAACTTCCTAGACTAACCAACTACTTTCTACCTTCCAAATGACCATTGGTATTCCTTATTTAAGCATCTTTACACTTTACAACTTTAACATAGCAACATTTTGACAACAAAGCAACTTTGACAAAATTGCAAAACATATGACAATTTGAACTCAATGACACCAAAACCAACTAACATGAATCAGTGTATCACAAATTTTTCTATGTGACCTTATTCAATAGACTAAACTCAAAACACAAAACTAGCCTAAGACTTCTAAGAACCAAACTTGCTCAATAACCTTGGTGCCCCTACACAATAACACTAGCCTTGAAACCTTTCCAAGTCCCTTGGAATTTGTGTTGTAGCTTGTCCACCACTAAATACTCCATGCCTCTAACCTCTAAAAGCACTTTCAGCTTGCCATTGATTCATATAGTGTTGATGTGCATTGTGCTTAGTTTCCTTGAACTTGTTGCCACCTTGACAATTGGTCATCCTTACAAATTGTTCTGATGATTTTTTTCTCATCTTCCCACCATCTAAGACTGATGCAAAACTTTCCTTTGTACCTACAAACAACCTCTATCTAATTCTATCTCTGACTGTCCTCTCTCTTACCCTTGAATCATACTCAAAGTCATCCAATCGTCCTTTCCATCCACCTTGTTTCATTCCACTTTTTGTCTACATCACTATCACTGAGTTCTTTGTCCTTAAAACCTCTATTATAATAGACTTACAGTACACCTTTGTATTAATAATAACTGGCTGCATACTATCCTCTTTTGCAGCCAAGGGATAAATCACTTTCCCATCCATGATCTCATGACACCTTTCTAAGCAATATTGCATCTTTATGGTCAATTCATTCTTGGCCTTCTCCAACTTACCAACTTTCAACATAGCACCATTCATTGGACCTACCTTTGGCATTAACACATATTTTTGTCTTCTATCTGTTGTCCTAGTAGCTTCATGCCTTGAAGTGGTTGCATACTCTTTATTTATGTCTTCCTTTGTCTTCACAAACTCTTGCTTACCAAGCATTATCACCCTTGCTACCTTCAACTGATCCTCAACACCTTCTTGCAATGGAGCTAGTGTAAAACTATTCCCTTCATGCTTAATTTGATAACTATTTCTCCTATAATCATATATCGCATGCTTGTCATATTGCCATGGTCTCCCAAGAAAAAAATGACAACAATCCATTGGTACATCACAAACAACTTTATCCTTATAACTACCAATATTGAATTCAATCAAATCTTGTTCACTAACCAAAATGGATTGGTTATCATTCAACCATGATATCTTATATGGATTTTCATGAGGAAATTTTTGTAACTTAAACTTATCTATCATGTCATTAGAGACCATATTCTCAGTACTACCTGAATCTATGACTACCTTGCATACCTTACCCTTGCATTTGCATGTAGTTCTGAATAGATCTCTTCTTTGCATTGGTTTTTTCTCCTTTGTTTCCTTGAGGATTTGTCTTCTAACCATCAAAGAGTCCCTAGCTTTTGGAGAAACAACCACATGTGGAGAATTTGAACTTTCACATTCATCTTCTTGTACTATTTGAGCCCTTCTTTCATTTCTTCTCTCACCCCCACTTGATCTAGAACCCTATCTTTCAAGACACTTGTATGTTGGATGTCCAAAATCATTACAATTATAACATATACCTGAAAATATGTTTGAATTCCTACCTCCTCTAAATTTTCCTCTAGAGCCTCTAAATCCACCACATTGTTCAGCAAATTGTCCTTGTCCTTTGTTTGAATCTTCTTGGCTTTCACTTGATGATCTTGAAGAAGAAAATGTACCTCTATCTCTCAAAGTGTTGCCTCTACATCTACTTGTATTTTCTTGCCTTTTCACTTTTTCTTCTTCCCGTATATCCATTTGGTAGCATTCTTCAATTTTCCCTGGATTGTGCAAACCCAATTCATCCTGGATGTTAAATCTTAGTCCACTAAGATAGCCATCTTTTCTACATCATCAACCATATGTCTTGCTCTTATTCTCAACTTATAAAACTCATTAGTGTAGGTTGTTACATCCATTTCCATTTTTTTAAAATCTTGAAGCCTTTTAGACATTTGAATAACATAATCACTTGACAAAAAATTTCCTTTTAATTTGGCTACCATTCTATCCCATGAAACAATTTTTTTCCTTACCTTTTCTTCTCCTTTCAACTTGTTCATAGTCCCACCAAACAAGTGCATGCCACTTAAATTTAGTTTTTTCTATCTTCATCTTTTCTTCATCAAGTACATCCCCACATTCAAAGTAGTTATCCAAAGCTGTAATCCAATCTAACAATGCTTCATCATCAAGATTACCATCATACATAGGAAAATCAACTTTTTCCTTATGTTTGCTTCCTTTTATTGCCTTCAATAGCCTTGCCATCTTTTTCTCTTCAGGATCCAACTCTTCTTCCACATCTTCATCTTCTTCGTCTTCAGTGTCACTTTCATCACCTACAATGGGTATGTGCAGGATCATCATGGAAAAAATAGGCCCTTAAGTAGCGATGAAAATTCAGAAAATTAGAGTTAGGCAACTTGACATAAAAATTTGAATAAGTTATCTATATTATTTCAAAAATATGTAAGAATAGAATTTGTAGCAAATTGAATGTAGATTCTAAACTACTACGTTTTTTTTTTTTTTTAAATCTATTTGGTGAAAATTTGAAATTTCAATGTAGTTGTACTTAATTTTCAGGAAAAAAATAAGTAGGTTTATGTCTGACCACCCTAACCATAATAAAATGATAATATTTTTTTATAGATATAAGTAGAGGACTCATGTCTTGATGTGATGCATATTTTTTTGTAATTTTTTCCAAGTTAATAACTAATTATGAATTTTTTATTACAACTTTTTAAAAATATAAAAACTCGTATGTCTGACCACCTTAACTTGGTCAAAACTTCATGAAATTCTTTTTTTTTTAATCCTATAGTATGCAAAGCATAAAATGTGACATGTTTCGGATTCAGAAAATGTGATACCATTTGAAAAATATAGATGCTTTTCAATCAGGGCCTATCAATTAAGACTTTAGTTGTAATTCAAATAGAAAATGAATAATAATTATTTTTTTAAATTCAAAGTAAATCATAAATTATATTGGTGGAAATGTGAGAATCTCCTTTAAAAACCATTTTTGTTTCATCAATTTTGGGTAAAAAAAGTCGTCAGCCACATGGGCCATCATATGACTTACATATCACCACTTTTTGGCCCATCATGATCCTGCACATACCCCAACCATTCCTCTCTTCTGTCCCATTTCCACACTTTCCAATCTTGCAACCAACCTATTTTTTAGTTCCTTCAACTTTCTAATCTCCCTCTTCGTCTTCTCTTCCATATCTTGCATCTTTCTAGCCATATTATTCCCCTTTGGAGGCATCTTGCCTTGCAAATTCCAGTCTCCAATTTGTAACCTTTCAACTTCTAGAGATCTAATCCCTAAGCTTTGATACCAATTGATGCAGAGCAGGGAGGTCTTCAACCTACAATCACAATTCAAACACTTTGAACCAACTATGCAACTCTCAAAAACCTATTTCACCAATCCTTCACAACTTCACTTAGTTTCTCTTGTAGGTGTTCAAACACTAAAACCAGACCATAACTCCATAAATCCAACTCAACCTCATAGAAAAATTAGGTTTTTAGATACCCTTTATCCTCCTTCAAAACATATCTCAAAATACACATAGGTCACTTTGGACCAACCCCTTCAAATCTTGACTGGTACATTGTTCTATTTATCCAATTAGGCCAATTTTTTAAAGCAAGTATGCCCAAAACACATTACCAACCTCAAATTTCTATGGTTAGTCACTTAACAGACCCCAAAACTTCTAAATCAATGGGTTTCAAGTCCCAAAACATAGATATAAGCACCAAACTATCAAACCCTTACTCTAGGGTTAAACAATGCATAAACTAAGGAGGGTTTCATGGGAAATCAACCTCGACTCTTCCATTTAGTTTCAATGCCTCCAACACTTCATTTTATGCCTACCTAGGCTTCCCAAACCTTCACCAAATCTTGAACACCAAGATAAAAACCACTACTTCAAACCACCATTTTTAGGCTTAAATACATTCAAAACACCTAGGGACAACACCTAAAACTCCACTAATTATTTCTTCCTACTCAAAAAATTCAACCTATCATCTAAATCTAACCTATTGGACTCATTCCACAAAGCCACGGGGAGTACAATAGGTGGAATGAGTCAAGAAGCCCTTATAAATCCTCAAAACCCTTATTCCAATAGTTACAAACCCATTCTCAGAAATTTATCAATAAAAATCATTAGACTCAATGAAAATCCACCCAAATGGATGAAAATTAAAGCTACAACAACCCTCCACAAGATTCAACCACCTTTGAAGTAAGAAACTCCTATACAAATTTGTACAGATTAGATAAACAAGGAATTTTCTATAAAAACACAGAAATTATAGTCTTAACAGAAAATTTTATTGCTTATGCTACCAAATACAATGTCTCCCATCCCTGCCTTGACTTGAGAGAGACCTTTTTATCATCAAAACATATGAATCAACTACCTAGACCGAACACCTACTTTCTACCTTCCAACTGACCATTGGTATTCCTTCTTTAAGCATCTTTGCACTTTACAACTTTAACATAGCAACATTTTGACAACAAAGCAACTTTGACAAAATTACAAAACATATGACAATTTGAACTCAATGACACCAAAACCAACTAGCATGACTCATTGCATTACAAATTGGTCTATGTGACCTTATTCAATAGACTAAACTCAAAACACAAAACTAAGGGTGATCCCACAAAGTTGGTTTACAATTTCTAGGAGATTTTGATTTTGCTGAAATCACATATTTTTAGAAAATATAATGATTTAAGCCTTAAAAAGTTCCATTTAAAGTATTTCAATTGAAGAGGTTTTGATCAAACTACCTTAGATCAAACTCCCTTGGATAAAACCCCACTAGTTTTTAACTATACCTATAATAGAGTCTCCTTTACACCTATCAAAATGCTAATAAAAAACCACTTTTGATTTACCTTTTGGGGGATCAAATGAATTAATTTAAAATTTATTTTTTGTAAGTATGTAGTCCTTATTATAAGCTTCCCAAAATTATAATTTTAAATAAATTTATTTTATTATTATATTTATTTTTTATTTCTTGTGAATATATGTTTTTCACTGAAAATCAAGCTCTTTGTTCTGGACATGTGAAAAAATAGAAGATTATAAAAAATGAAAATATTAGTGCACTAGATATTGAATTCCTTGATCCAGCAAAAATAAAATTGAATTTTGACATATAAAAAAAATTATGTGTTATATAGTCTGCCTATGTCTGAATTGTAATTGGTTTGACTTCAAAACTTGATTAAGGAAAAAATATTCAATAAAAAACTATGAAACCAATTGGAAGTACTAGATATCATAGTTACAAATCTAAATTCAAAAAAATTAGAATTTTATCCTTCACGGAAAAAAGGCTATGTGTTATATGGTGAGCGTCACTCCTTAAAAATGTTTTTTAAAAAAAACTAGTTTTTGAAGGAGATGGAAAAATAAGTGCAACCTGATTCCAAAAAATTTTTAAAAATAATATTTAGAATCTATAGAAAAAATTTCACAAATCACTAGTTTGCATCATCTTAAAATTTCTCACGGTTTAGCTGCTATAGGTTCCCAAAAGTGAAGATTTATTTAGAAAAAATCAATTCAGTGTCCAATTTGGCCAGAAATTGTAAACCAGTATTATGGGATCACCCCTAACCTAAGACTTCTAAGAACCAAACTTGCTCAATAACCTTTGTTCCCCTACACCACCATATACCATTCTTTTCTTGTACAACATATGTAATCCTTTGAAATTTAAATGCCATAGCCAAGATTCATTTTTGTATGAAGCTTTGAAAGTTAAGTCAACAACCTTTTGCAATCCTTGTGGCTCTAAGAATATTTCACTTTGAATTTTAAGTGGAAACATCTTATTTTTTGTCATTTCAACTTTTGCAATCAGCCTATTGCTTGGTTTCTTGTCTAGAATCACACATTCATCATTTTCAAAGTGTATTCTATATCCTTTTTGCACTAGTTTCCCAATTCTTATGAGTTTGTGTTTCAATCCAGAGACATAGTATACATCAGATATATGTTTCTCCTCACCTTGCTCAGTTCTTATATTAATTGACCCTTTTCCCATGACTAAAACTCGGCGATCATTCCCCAATTTTACTTTTGATTTTAGTAAATCATTCATTGTTGCAAACATCTCCCTACTCCCACTCATGTGATTACTACAACCACTATCTAGGAACCATACTTCTTTGGAGATCTCCTGGTCTACATTGCATGTTATCAATATGGTGTTTTGTTCACTAGTGTTGGGATGGTTTTAATTTGTAAAATGTGCATTTTTCTTATTCATGCCATATTGTCTTTTTCTACATTCAGATGCAAAATTCCAAAACTTATTACAATAATGACATTGGATGTTGGATTTATAATGCCTTTCTCCTTGATGATGACTATGAGAATGGTTGCTCCCCCTTCCTCTTGTTGGTGTAGAATGAGCATGTGGACTTGATGTTGGTCGTCTACTCTCAAATTGTGTATTTTCTCGTCCTCATCTTGGTGTAAAACATCATCTGCCTCTATTGTAATTTGATCTCCCTCTTGTTCTACCAAATGAAAGATGAGTCTTGAATGCATTCTCAAATGATGATGTCCCTGATCGATTTAATCTTTGCTCATGTACTAAGAGTGATCTCACTAATTCATCTATTGATAGTTGAGTAAGATCTTTGGCCTCTTAAATGGCTATTACAACTGGATCAAACCTTGTAGGTTGGATTCTAATTATTTTCTCTACAATATTTTGATCTCCAATGGTTTCTCCATAGGATCTAGGCTGATTTACTATTGCAATTGCATGAGTGAAGAATGAATCTATTGAATATGTATCCTTCATTTGCAGATTTTCAAAATCCCTTCTAAGAATTTGTAATTTTTCTATTCTCACCTTGTTTATGCCTTGGTAAGTTGTTTGCAAACTTTCCCATGCCTGTTTAGATCTTGTGGCAGCTACAACTTTATTTAAAAATTGATTGCTCCATTGCATGTTGAATAATAAACAATGCTTTAGCATCCTTCTTCTTGTTTTCTTTCAACAAATCCTTCTTAGCCTATGAAAGTGCCTGATATGCTTGTTGGTCTACTAGTTTAGGGAACCCATTCTCAACCAAGTCCCAAAACTCCTAGGAGCAAAATAGGGTTTTCATTTTTTATATGTTCTAATAGCCATAATAATAACTCACATAACAATTAAACTGGTCTACTAAATATGATATAAGCATAAAATATCATATATAACAATGTCATCATATATCATCATAACTGAGCATCCACTATCATAATGTCTAAGTATCATCAAACAAGTGTCAAAATATCCAAGTACAATCCATGTAACTATCCAAAACTAAAAACAAAAACTTATGGGCCCTACATCCTCCCCCATAGGACTAGGCATACACCTGGAAACCTACAAATAGAAATGGGTAACACTCATGCATCTAGGATACATATTCACAAGAGACAGAAGACTCAACACTAGGATCCCATTGGACTTGGACTTGGACCAAGACTTGCCCCCGTGGGTCAACTCGTGATGCTATAGGGCATGCATAATTTGCAAAGAATGTTTCCCATCCTCTACCAAAAGTCTCTCCAACTGAACCTTGGTGTTTGACCTAGCAGTAATCCACTATTGTATACACCCTATGTGATCTGCCTGCATCTCTTACTGTCAACTCTAAAGTTGTCGGTCTCTGACTAAATCCAAATTTTCCCTTTTGAAGACACTATCTAGCAATGTGACCTTGTTGACCACAAGTGAAACATCTTGTACCTCTGTTGAATCCTCTATCACCTAAAGGTGCACTAGACCATGAAAAGCTACCTCCACTAACCACAGACTGAGAACTTTGTGTTGGCTTATCAAAACAACCACTTTTGTTTCACTTCCAACTCTGATCCCTCTTTTTCTAAAACCAACTGTCACCATGTTGAGACTGAGAATTATTATGTTATGACTGAGAGTGTTGTTGTTGCTCACCCTTAGTGGGTGCATGATGGCCCTTGGAGGAACTTGCAGCCTAAGATTGACCACCATGAGACCCGACACTACCTAGAGGTGCACTACTGATTTTCACACCTGTCTACCCACCTAAAGCCATAGCCAAATTCTCCTCTACTATCCACACCTTCTCCACAGCTACCTCCATGGCTTTCAGCTCAAACACCCAGACACTACTACTAATATAGGCATTCAATCCCCTGATAAAGTGTTGTACTAACTTACCCTCATCATCTCCAATGCTAGCATAATGCTTGAGCTCATAGAATCTCCACTCATATTGCTCAACTGACATTGCCATCTATCACAGCTAAAGAAATCATCTGCACGACACTTTTTCCAATGATCAGACAAGAACCGAGCTCTAAATCTCTCTAAGAACATCTCCCATGAGACTAAATCTATATCCAAATGGAGCTTTTTCTCCTTCAAACACCACCACGTGGAAGAAAAACCTCAGAGATGCATGATAGCACACCTAGCCTTGGTATTGCTACCATATGGATGCATATTGAAACACCTGTTCAAATCAATTAACCAGGTCTCTTCCTCTAAACCACTTCCAGTCCCATCAAATATAGGAGGACATGCTCACAAAAGGTCCCTCATATGACCAGCTAATATGGAATCCTGCTCAACTGTAATCTCTCTCCTCCTAGGAGACCTCTCCCTCTCTCTAATTACCAACTTCTCACCCTCTTGTCTTGGACCAAGCTAGGCAAGAACCTCCTCGAGTAAGTGACAAAACTGTGCACCCTCCAACCCTTGTTGATTCGGATTATGTCCTACACCTCCCTCATTATTCTATGAACCTTGTTGTTCCTCACAATCAGACTCATGGGAAATCTAGGAAGGGGAATCCTAGAAATTGGCCCCACGACCACCAACATGACCTTGACCATACCCTCGACCTCAAGCCTAACCTCTAGGAATTATCCTACACAGACACCACCAAGGACAAATTTATGGTATTAGACAAGGTCAACAAGGGAAAATGTAAACATCAAAGTCTATACAAATAATACAACTTAATGAGCTCTTGTATATACCCAGAGCACTCGATGTTTGAACTTGGGCTCCAATACCATGTGTAACGCCCCCACCATGAGACCCTAGAGGACAACACACTAACACCAAAAATGAAACAATTTTTTTTTTACGTACATTAAACACACTATTGCAATTGAACATTAAATCAAAGCTAACCTAAGTCCTCTTAAGGTCCGTGACTATGCTACATAGTTTCGCATTATTGAAATTAGCGAGAAATATAAATCACTACATTAATAAACTCTAACATCAATATGGAAAAACATCTAACCATCTTCATTTAATCAAGTAATCAATGTGATACAACCATAACATGAATTCATGGAGATTAATTGATTCAATCCATTTAATTTATATATACAATAACATATGATACATAGTCCATCACATAATAGAGATTAACATTAGTTCACACCATTACATTTATACATTTGAACAACAATATCTCCTCATATACATGTGAGGAGTGTACAACAAGTATGATACATGATACATTGAATTATGATACAATATAAGTACAAGAGTAAAAATCCCTATGAGCTGGTACAATGCCAAGTCTTCAATCTAGGAGAAGTCACCACAATCACAAACATGGAGAGGGAACCTAATGGAGTATATTGTACTTTCCACCCAACCATGTGAAACCCAAAGGTCCACCCCCCATATTAGGAGATAACAAAGGGTCCCACCATCACAATCAGGCAAAATACACTAAACAACACAAGGGCTAACATGACATCAATGAACAAGTATAGTACAACTTCAAATGATAGTAACATTACTTCTAGAGGCATACCACATTAAAGAGAGACAAGAATCAAGAGGATACTAGGTTGTCGTAGGAGGGAGTGTCATCACATGGTCCTGGCATGTGTTACCCTGGTAGTCTATCACCAGTCATTGACCCCCATCTATGGTTACCCAGGTAGTCTCCTACTAGTTGCCAGCCCCATAGGGTGACTCATGTTGAACCAATCTTCCTTTTGTGAGGACAAGGAATATGGTCTTTCTAGCCAAGCCTTCCCAACTCATCTCAAGCCTAAACGAGCACTTGAGCCATGAGTGATGTATTCACTTATCTTGATTAGTGTGATTACTACCCAACCCCTAGTTCATTTTAGGTTTTCGCTTAATTACGAAACTCCCACATGGGTTACCCAAGTGCCACTTTGTGTGTTGGCCCTCATTGAGAGTCACTCCCTACTGACAACAAGGAGACCCCAATAAAAATCAAAGAGCAAGCCACTTGCACAATCACCAAAAAAAATGCATTAGCAATACAACATGGCAAGGCATAACCCTTCCGGCTCACAAGTTTCCAAAGGTTCCAACCACATAGGTGAACATCTTGTACAAGTCTAATGAACATCACATACACATTTAATGTAAACCAACCATAACCAAGGTTTATCACAATTTCATCAAAAGAGAATTTTCCCCTAGCCTTTGGAAGACCACATAACCATTTACATAAATATTCCCACAAGGAGCAATAACCAAAAAATAAAACACTCCAATATAAAAAAATGACCCAAGGTTCCATACAACAAATCAAACATACAATAAACTAAGAAAACATAACTTCTACAACACCCAATAATCTATATTCATCTACCATTTGCTTACTTAATCTTTTACCACCATCAAATACAAGGAAAGGTTTATATCCCAAGTATCAAGCATTTATAAAAGAGCTTCATAGTCAAAGATATTATGATTTGTTTGTTTGATCAATTCATTCAATTAATTAATATCATTAAATCATTATTCCTCATATACTTACTTCACGTTTCCTATAACTCATTACTTAAACTCTAATTTCACTCATCTAAATAATCTCTTCAATTCTAAAAGAAAACATAAATATGTTCCAATATTTAATATATATACATAATCTAACTATTGGAATACAATTTCAAACCAATTAAATCATTTGCCAATTTAATCATCTAACACAGTCCACTAATTATGAAAACTAGTTTATTCTTTAACAAAACCATGATATATGAATATGTGTTTTTTTTAAATGAATCATTCTTCTAATCATTTACCAAATTCCAATTTCATTCTTAATACGATCTTACATTCTAGAAAATGCAGAAATATACTTCTCCAATATTTAAATAAATAAACACATCTAAATATGGACTTAAAACTTATAAATATAAATGTACCTATACAAGTAAATATATGTATATATATATATATATGTATATATATATATATACACACTCATAAATTAGTATGCACTTACATATTTATATACAAATATCATATTTGGTTGTTGTCGACACACAATGCTTCATAATTTTATTAAAACAATAATTATAAACTTATTCTAAGTGCATGCATACCAGCATATATATATATATATCATTGATAGCATACAATAATCTTTAATTATTGAATGGTAACAAACAATAATGCATGCCTATTAATTCACATAGTACCGGACTCCCATAATAGTGACTTAACCAATTGGGATACCGAAAAAATGAAGCCATACAACATCAATAACAATGCATATCAAATGGATAAATTCACCTAACTTGGACTTTACATGCTATAACACATACCTATAACCATTACATTGAAGGTGAATAAATACCATAAGTTGATAGTGATGGGTATACAGAGCATCAAGAGACCCCATGATTCAAGTTGATATGAAAATAATGTTGTTCTGGTACCCATATATGGTATCATGGTTCCATTTCATGTAGCCACCATCAAGGGTGTTACAAGCCAACAAGATGGAGGTAATTCTTATATAAGGATAATTTTCAATGTTTCAAGCCACGACTTTAATGCCAACTACACACCAACATGGAAATTCCCTAGTTGTATTTATGTTAAGAAAATTTCCTTTAGATCCAAGGATTCAAAGCACATCAACCATGTGGTACAAATTATTAAATCCTACAGTCGATCTATAGCAATGAAAGAGTATAAAAAGGTAGAGAGAGCTACACTAGTGACTTAGGAGAAACTTCAACTTCTAAAAACAAGGCCAATTAGGCTAGCCAACTTGTGGGTCATCAATACAATAGAAAGCTCAAGGAGATTTGTATGCAGGGGTATCGGCTAGCTCAACCCAAGGTCGAAACAACTTTTAACTGCAGTTTACATGAAGTTAACGCCGTAAGCCTTCGCCTACCAGATTAGCCTAACCTAGGTTAGAATCTCAACTTCATAGCAAGTATGTTTTCATCAGATCACAAAGTATAGTATGGAAACAATAGCAAAATACATATAAGAAATTTTGTAAATTGCGAATAGAATATTAGCGCATATGCAATTCTCACGCTAGCGACCAAAGTAAAGATTACAAGCTAACAACTAATAAGGAAAAGGTTTGGCTCACAAACCTCAAAATATTAGAACAAAAGATCGAATCTTCTGATTCGTGTTTTCCCTTTTATAGGGTAGTAGAATAAAACCTTTAGCATCGGCTAAGCAAAATATTTCTATAAGCAAGACCTATAACTCAACGCCAATAGACAAGAGATTGAAAATAGACTAAATGAAATATAATGCCCATCCAAAGGAGCATATAGTGACTATTCAACATACATAATAGTTGCGGAAAATTCTAGTGTCCAAGGCATGAAGGGATTCATTGTTTAGTTGTGGTTGCAATATGTATAAAATTGGTAAGCACAAAAACTATAGAAAGAATATGGTAATGGTATGGGAAGTATATACTTAAGAAGGAATTATCCATGGTTGGATATAGGAAAAGGGTGGTGCCACACATGTCTGTGCAAGAACTCGAATCAAGTAAAGAAACCATTTAACTGCTTTTAGGAAGAAGGTGCTGGGGTAGAAGCCAAACACAATAAAACCAAGATTTTGAAGCATGATTTATAGTGATTTACATAATATACACAAGCATTTTGTAGAAATATCTAAATTATAATTTTCTCAACTTGTTTTTATTTTATAATTTTAAATTATAACTTGCAATTACACACACTTAATTAACTATTTAATATATTTAATTTATTAATTTAATTTCTCATATAATTTACTTGCACAATCCCATTAAATTTAATATATTTATTTAAATATTTCATTTTAAATCTTAAATTTTAATTTAATAAATTTTAATTTTAATAAATTTTATCTAATCAAGGCATAAACTATATAAAAGCTTTCATTTAATTATTCCAAATCCCTTTGATTTCAATAATCTTTATTTAACATAATAATCAAATAAAGGCACTCACCAATCACATTACTGAAATAACATACTATCAAGCAATACTTGGTCCCAAGGTGAAACAAAAGGAAAACAACCACTACATCAACAAAATGACTTGAACTGACCTTACAAACGGGATGTGATATCAGACACTCATCCTCGACGAGGATGATGACTCAACATGGGTGAACCGATGCAATCTCTGATACAACAACCTCCATTGGGATTAAGGCATGCTCAAACCTGAAAATTTAGATGGAGTCAATGCCTAGTACCTACAACCTACAACAAATCACATGGTCGAACATGTGCATAGGAAAATAGTCAATCACACCATTAAGGAAAAATCACATCGCAGGGCACTCGCAAGCGAGTGATACGACCATGTTCCCCTTCTCCAATACATCAATACATAATAAACTGATCTCAAATCATGATAAATCATACCTCCAATAAACACATAGTACTCATATCAATAATAACTCACATAACAATTAAACTAATCTACTAAATATGATATAAGCATAAAACATTAGATATAATAGTGTCATCACATATCATCATAACTAAGCATCCAATATCATAATGTCTAAGTATTATCAAACAAGTGTCAAAATATCCTTGAATATAATCCATGTAACTGTCCAAAATCAAAAAGGAAAACTGATGGGCACTACAAGTGTGGCTATCCCACTTTGCAAAAGTGGTGTTCAATAAATAACCTGCCCTATTATCATATAAGTATGATCAATCCTCTTCTAGGAAATCTTTTTGGGAGCAT
>VDFB02320275.1:0-74699 GCA_007258455.2 Sequoia sempervirens | reverse complement strand
TTTGATCTAAGGTAGTTTGATCAAAACCTCTTCAATTGAAATGCTTTAAATGGAACTTTTTAAGGCTTAAATCATTATATTTTTTAAAAATATGTGATTTCAGCAAAAATCAAAATCTCCTAGAAATTGTAAACCAACTTTGTGGGATCACCCTTAGTTTTGTGTTTTGAGTTTAGTCTATTGAATAAGGTCACATAGAACAATTTGTAATGCAATGAGTCATGCTAGTTGGTTTTGGTGTCATTGAGTTCAAATTGTCATATGTTTTGTAATTTTGTCAAAGTTGCTTTGTTGTCAAAATGTTGCTATGTTAAAGTTGTAAAGTGCAAAGATGCTTAAAGAAGGAATACCAATGGTTAGTTGGAAGGTAGAAAGTAGGTGTTCGGTCTAGGTAGTTGATTCATATGTTTTGATGATAAAAAGGTCTCTCTCAAGTCGAGGCAGGGATGGGAGACATTGTATTTGGTAGCATAAGCAATAAAATTTTCTATTAAGACTAATTTTTGTGTTTTTATAGAAAATTCCTTGTTTCTCTGATCTGCACAAATCTGTATAGGAGTTTCTTACTTCAAAGGTGGTTGAATCTTGTGGAGGGTTGTTTTAGCTTTAATTTTCATCCATTTGGGTGGATTTTCATTTAGTCTAACGATTTTTATTGATAAATTTATGAGAATGGGTCTATAACTATTGGAATAAGGGTTTTGAGGATTTAGAAGGGCTTCTTGACTCATTCCACCTATTGTACTCCCAGTGGCTTTGTGGAATGAGTCTAGTAGGTTAGATTTAGATGATAGGTTGAATTTTTTGAGTAGGAAGAAATAATTAGTGGAGTTTTAGGTGTTGTCCCTAGGTGTTTTGAATGTATTTAAGCCTAAACATGGTGGTTTGAAGTAGTGGTTTTTATCTTGGTGTTCAAGATTTGGTGAAGGTTTGGGAAGCCTAGGTAGGCATAAAATGAAGTGTTGGAGGCATTGAAACTAAATGGAAGAGTCAAGAGGTTGATTTCCCATGAAACCCTCCTTAGTTTATGCATTGTTTAACCCTAGAGTAAGGGTTTGATAGTTTGGTGCTTATATCTATGTTTTGGGACTTGAAACCCATTGATTTGGAAGTTTTGGGGTCTGTTAAGTGACTACCCATAGAAATTTGAGGTTGGTAAGGTGTTTTGGGCACACTTGCTTTAAAAAATTGGCCTAATTGGATAAATAGAACAATGTACCAGTCAAGATTTGAAGGGGTTGGTCCAAAGTGACCTATGTGGATTTTGAGATATGTTTTGAAGGAGGATAAAGGGTATCTAAAAACCTAATTTTTCTATGAGTTGAGTATTTATGGAGTTATGGTCTGGTTTCAGTGTTTGAACACCTACAAGAGAAACTAAGTGAAGTTGTGAAGGATTGGTGAAATAGGTTTTTGAGAGTTGCATAGTTGGTTCAAAGTGTTTGAATTGTGATTGTAGGTTGAAGACCTCCCTGCTCTACATCAATTGGTATCAAAGCTTAGGGATTAGATCTCTAGAAGTTGAAAGGTTACAAATTGAAGACTGGAATTTGCAAGGCAAGATGCCTCCAAAGGGGAATAATATGGCTAGAAAGATGCAAGATATGGAAGAGAAGACCGAGAGGGAGATTAGAAATTTGAAGGAACTAAAAAATAGGTTGGTTGCAAGATTGGAAAGTGTGGAAATGGGACAGAAAGAGAGGAATGGTTGGGGTATGTGCAAGATCATGATGGGCCAAAAAGTGGTGATATGTAAGTCATATGATGGCCCATGTGGCTGATGACTTTTTTTTACCCAAAATTGATGAAACAAAAAGGGTTTTTAAAGGAGATTCTCATATTTCCACCAATATAAATTATGATTTACTTTGAATTTAAAAAATAATTATTATTCATTTTCTATTTGAATTACAACTAAAGTCTTAATTGATAGGCCTGATTGAAAAACATATCGGTATCACATTTTCTGAATCCGAAACATGTCACATTTTATGCTTTGCATACTATAGGATTAAAAAAAAAAGAATTTTATGAAGTTTTGACCAAGTTAAGGTGGTTAGACATACGAGTTTTATATTTTTAAAATTTGTAATAAAAATTCATAATTAATTATTAACTTGGAAAAATTACAAAAAAAATATGCATCACATCAAGACACGAGTCCTCTACTTATATCCATAGAAAAATATTATTATTTTATTGTGGTTAGGGTGGTCAAACATACACCTACTTCTTATTTTTTCCCTGAAAATTAAGTACAACTACATTGAAATTTCAAATTTTCACCAAATAGATTTAAAAAAAAAAAAAAAACCTAGTAGTTTAGAATCTACATTCAATTTGCTACATATTCTATTCTTACATATTTTTTAAATAATATAGATAACTTATTTAAATTTTTACGTCAAGATGCCTAACTCTAATTTTTTGAATTTTCATCACCACTTAAGGGCCTGTTTTTTCCATGATGATCCTGCACATACCCATTGTAGGTGATGAAAGTGACACTGAAGATGAAGAAGATGAAGATGTGGAAGAAGAGTTGGATCTTGAAGAGAAAAAGATGGCAAGGCTATTGAAGGCAGTAAAAGGAATTAAACATAAGGAAAAAGTTGATTTTCCTATGTATGATGGTAATCTTGAATATGAAGCATTGTTAGATTGGATTGTAGCTTTGGATAACTACTTTGAATGTGGGGATGTACCTGATGAAGAAAAGATGAAGATAGCAAAAACTAAATTTAAGTGGCATGCACTTGTTTGGTGGGACTATGAACAAGTTGAAAGAAGAAGAAGAGGTCAGGAATTTTTTTTTTCATGGGATAGAATGGTAGCCAAATTAAAAGAATTTTTTTTGTCAAGTGATTATGTTATTCAAATGTCTAAAAGGCTTCAAGATTTTAAAAAAATGGAAATGGATGTAAAAACCTACACTAATGAGTTTTATAAGTTGAGAATAAGAGCAAGACATATGGTTGATGATGTAGAAAAGATGGCTATCTTAGTGGACTAAGATTTAACATCTAGGATGAATTGGGTTTGCACAATCCAAGGAAAATTGAAGAATGCTACCAAATGGATATAAGGGAAGAAGAAAAAGTGAAAAGAAGGCAAGAAAATACAAGTAGAGGTAGAGGCAACACTTTGAGAGGTAGAGGTACATTTTATTCTTCAAGATCATCAAGTGAAAGCCAAGAAGATTCAAACAAAGGACAAGGACAGTTTGCTGAGCAATGTGGTGGATTTAGAGGCTCTAGAGGAAAATTTAGAGGAGGTAGGAATTCAAACATATTTTCAGGTATATGTTATAATTGTAATGATTTTGGACATCCAACATACAAGTGTCCTGAAAGATAGGGTTCTAGATCAAGTGGGGGTGAGAGAAGAAATGAAAGAAGGGCTCAAATAGTACAAGAAGATGAATGTGAAATTTCAAATTCTCCACATGTGGTTGTTTCTCCAAAAGTTAGGGGCTCTTTGATGGTTAGAAGACAAATCCTCAAGGCAACAAAGGAGAAAAAACCAATGCAAAGAAGAGATCTATTCAGAACTACATGCAAATGCAAGGGTAAGGTATGCAAGGTAGTCATAGATTCAGGTAGTATTGAGAATATGGTCTCTAATGACATTATAGATAAGTTTAAGTTACAAAAATTTCCTCATGAAAATCCATATAAGATATCATGGTTGAATGATAACCAATCCATTTTGGTTAGTGAACAAGCTTTGATTGCATTCAATATTGGTAGTTATAAGGATAAAGTTGTTTGTGATGTACTAATGGATTGTTGTCATTTTTTTCTTGGGAGACCATGGCAATATGACAAGCATGCGATATATGATTATAGGAGCAATAGTTATCAAATTAAGCATGAAGGGAGTAGTTTTACACTAACTCCATTGCAAGAAGGTGTTGAGGATCAGTTTAAGGTAGCAAGGGTGATAATGCTTGGTAAGCAAGAGTTTGTGAAGACAAAGGAAGACATAAATAAAGAGTATGCAACCACTTCAAGGCATGAAGCTACTAGGACAATAGATAGAAGACAAAAATATGTGATGATGCCAAAGGTAGGTCCAATGAATGGTGCTATGTTGAAAGTTGGTAAGTTGGAGAAGGTCAAGAATGAATTGACCATAAAGATGCAAGATTGCTTAGAAAGGTGTGATGAGATCATGGATGGGAAAGTGATTTATCCCTTGGCTGCAAAAGAGGATAGTATGCAGCCAGTTATTATTAATACAAAGGTGTACTGTAAGTCTATTATAATAGAGGTTTTAAGGACAAAGAACTCAGTGATAGTGATGTAGACAAAAGTGGAATGAAACAAGGTGGATGGAAAGGACAATTGGATGACTTTGAGTATGATTCAAGGGTAAGAGAGAGGACAATCATAGATAGAATTAGATAGAGGTTGTTTGCAGGTACAGAGGAAATTTTTGCATCAGTCTCAGATGGTGGGAAGATGAGAAAAAAATCATCAGAACAATTTGTAAGGATGACCAATTGTAAAGGTGGCAGCAAGTTCAAGGAAACTAAGCACAATGCACATCAACACTATATGAATCAATGGGAAGCTGAAAGTGCTTTTAGAGGTTAGAGGCATGGAGTATTTAGTGGTGGACAATCTACAACACAAATTCTAAGGGACTTGGAAAGGTTTCAAGGCTAGTGGTATTGTGTAGGGGCACCAAGGTTATTGAGCAAGTTTGGTTCTTAGAAGTCTTAGGCTAGTTTTGTGTTTTGAGTTTAGTCTATTGAATAAGGTCACATAGAAAAATTTGTAATACAATGAGTCATGTTAGTTGGTTTTGGTGTCATTGAGTTCAAATTGTCATATGTTTTACAATTTTGTCAAAGTTGCTTTGTTGTCAAAATGTTGCTATGTTAAAGTTGTAAAGTGTAAAGATGCTTAAATAAGGAATACCAATGGTCAGTTGGAAGGTAGAAAGTAGTTGGTTAGTCTAGGAAGTTGATTCACGTGTTTTGATGATAAAAATTCCTCTCTCAAGTCGAAGTAGGGATTGGAGACATTGTATTTGGCAACATAAGCAATAAAATTTCCTGTTAAGACTATAATTTCTATGTTTTTACAAAAATTCCTTGTTTCTCTAATCTGTACGAATCCATATAGGAGCTTCTTGCTTCAAAGGTGGTTGAATTTTGTGGCTCAGGGTTGTTGTAGCTTTAATTTTCATCCATTTGGGTGGATTTTCACTGAGTATAGCAATTTTTATTGATAAATTTCTAGGAACGAGTCTGTAACTATTGGAATAAGGGTTTTGAGGATTTAGAATGGCTTCTTAACTCATTCAACCTATTGCACTCCCTATGGATCAGTGGAATGATTCTAGTATGTTATATTTAGATGATAAGTTGAATTTTTTGAGCAGGAAGAAGGAATTAGTGGAGTTTTAGGTGTTGTCCCTAGGTGTTTTGAATGAATTTAAGCCTAAAAATGGTGCTTTGAAGTAATGGATTGTTGAAATCTTGGTGTTCAAGGTTTGGTGATGGTTTGGGAAGCCTAGGAAGACATAAAATGAAGTGTTGGAGGCATTGAAACTAAGTGGAAGAGTTAGGAGGTTGATTTCCCATGAAACCCTCTTTGGTTTATGCATAGTTTAACCCTAGAGTAAGGGTTTGAAAGTTTGTTTCTTATATCTATGTTTTGGGACTTGAAACCCATTGATTCGTAAGTTTTGGGGTTCATTAAGTGACTTCACATAGATATTTGAGGTTGGGAAGGTGTTTAGGGAACACTTGCTTTGAAAAATTGGCCTAATTAGCTAAATAGGGTAGTGTACCAGTTAAGATTTGAAGGGGTCAATCCAAAGTAACCTATGTGGATTTTGAGATATGTTTTGAAGGAGGATAAAGGGTATCTAAAAACCTAATTTTTCTATGAGGTTGAGTAGGATTTGTGGATTTATACTCGGGTTTCAGTGTTTGGACACCTACAAGAGAAACTAGGTGAAGTTGTGAAGGATTGGTGAAATAGGTTTTTAAGAGTTGCATAGTTGGTTCAAAGAGTTTGAATTGTGATTGTAGGTTGAAGATATCCCTACTATGCATCATATGGACTACCACAGTTAGAGCCACTTAAGACAACATGTGAGAATTGCATATTGGCAAAGTAACATAGAAAATCATTTCCAGTTGGAGAGTCTTGTAGGGCAAAGCATCCACTTGAGATAGTGCATTCAGACCTTTGTGGACCTATGCAAACACCATCCATAAGTGGAAAACTTTATTTCTTGACATTTATTGATGATTTCAACATAAAATTATGGGTTTATTTCTTGAAATACAAATTAGATGCATTTTTTTGTTCTTAAGGAGTTCAAGGAAAAAGTTGAGAAAGAAAGTGGATACTATATCAAAACATTGAGAACCAATCAAGGTGGAAAGTACATGTCAAATGATTTTCATAATTTTTGCAAAGTAAATGACATAAACAAACAATTTACAACAAGGTATACTCCTCAACAAAATGGAGTAGATAAGAGAAAGAATAGAACAATCATGGAATTGACACAAAGTATGATAAAAGAAAAACATCTACCAAATGAGTATTGGGATAAAGTGGTTGCATGTTTGGTATATATATTAAATAGATGTCCAACAAAAGCAATGATAAATAAAACACTAGAAGAATCTTGGAGCAAAAGCAAGCATAATATAACACATTTGCGAGTCTTTGGTTGTGAAGTATACTCCTTAATACCTTAAGAGTTGAGAAAGAAACTAGATGATAGAGGAGTGAAGTGTATATTTGTGGGATATAGTGAGAAATACAAGGCATATAAGCTATACAATCCTATCACAAAAAAGCTAATAATAAGTCATGATGTTGAGTTGGTTGAAGAAGAAGCATGGGATGGCAGCATAGACAAAACAACTACTATTGCAGCTAGTGTTCTAGAAGACAATGAAGAGAATGAAACTCAAGTTGTGAATCCTACTATACAAGCAAATGTTCCTACAACAACTTCTAGGGAACCTACCAATCCAAATCCTACTACTCCATCAAGTAATAATAGCAGTGAGTCTTCTAATCCAACACTTGCATCACTAAGATCAAGGTCTATAGAAACTTCAAAGAAGACATGTAGTCTAAGAGAGATTTATGATTAAATACAAGAGGTTGAAAATGATGATTTATGCTCTAATTTTGCATTCTTAACTCAAGTTGATCCAATTTATTTTGAAGATTCCACTAAAGACAACAATTGGATTATGACCATGGATGAAAAAATTCAGTCAAAAGAAAAGAATCAAACTTGGGATCTAGTAGAGCTTCCTAAAGGCAAGGATGTGATTGGAGTTAAATGGGTTTACAAGACAAAGTATATAATGCTAATGGAAAAAATAGAGAAATACAAGGAAAGGCTAGTAGCTAAAGGCTTTGAACACACAACAACTAGGCACAAACTACAATGAAACATTCACACCTATGGCAAGATTGGATACCATTAGAATGGTCTTATCTATAACAACTCAAAACAATTGGAAAGTTTATCAAATGGGCATTAAATCAACATTCTTGAATGGCATTTTAGAAGAAGTGTATATAAAATAGCCACCTGGTCATAAAGTTTTAGGAGAAGAACATAAGGTATAGAAACTAAAAAAGACACTATATGGTTTGAAACAAGCTCCTAGAGCTTGGTACAATAGGACAAATTCTTATTTTGTGAACAATGGGTTTAACAAGTGTGGCAATAAACCAACTTTGTATGTAAAGTGAATGATAGAGGAGAAATATAGATAGTTTGTTTGTATGTAGATGATTTGATATTCATAGGTAACATGTCAATTGAATCATTCAAGGCTCCCATGGAAAGAGAATTTGATATGAACGATTTGGGACATATGAGATATTTGCTTGGTATAGGTGTAAGTCAAAATGAACAAGGAATTTTTATATGTCAAAGCAAGTCTGCTAATGATTTGTTGAAAATATTTAAGATGAAAACTATAAATCCAGCTCCTACACCTGTTGCATTAGGCTTAACACATAGCAAGGATGACAAAAGTCCTAGTGTTGATGCAACCTTATTCAAAAGATCAGTTGGCAGTCTTGTATATCTAATAACCATAAGACTAGATATCATGTATGGGGTTAGTCTCAAATGTTCTAGATTCATGGACAAACCAAAGGAATCACATTGGAAAGCTGGAAAAAGAGTTTTAAGGTTTATAGCTGGAACAAAGAGCTTTGAAATTTTGTATAGATCTTTAGATGATTACAAACTGATTAGATGTACAAATAGTGACTGGGGAAGTAGCATGGATGATAGAAAAAGCACTTCAGTGTATATCTTTCATCTAAGATCAGGTGTTATCTTTTGGGAATCAAAGAAACAACTAATTGTGACGCTCTCATCAGCTGAAGCATAATATGTTGGTGCCACATCAACATCTTTCCAAGCAGTATGGATGAGAAGAGTATATTGAGATTTGAGGAATCTGCAAGAAGAACCTACAAAAATTTACTATGATAATAATTCTAAAATTTCCTTATCTAAAAATCATGTCTTTCATAAACAGAGCAAGCATATACATACAATATATCATTCTATATGAGAATTGGTAAATAATGGTGACATATATCTTGAATTTTGTAGGTTTGAAGAACAACTAGCAGACATTTTCACAAAGCCACTTGCAAAGAATACCTTTGAGCATCTTTGGGAAGGAATTGGAATAGTAGACATATATGGCAGTGAAGATTAAGGGGGAGTGTTGGTGACAAGGACTTCCAACTATGCACATTTAATCTCCCCTGCCACTTCGATCTATCTCCTCAACTACCGCATTTACTTCTTCATTCTTCCCGCTTCTATCTCCTTCTACATTCTTTCTCTTCTCTGATGTATCTAGACTTCTCTATTTTGTGGCATATTCGAGAAGCTTCTTGCATATTCTGGAAATGAACTCTATTTTGAAAAATGTATTAGGTTTTGTTACTTTGTTTTTGGCATGTATGAATGAACGTATCAACACAAGAGCATAGGCAACTCTGTTTTATGAAAAAGGCATTAATAGAAATCAGATCTATTTTTAATAGAAGTTGTTTTTGTGTTTCTTCCTATCTTTCTTTGTAGCATTGGGTAGTTTTCTTGTTTTTGTTTACCAACAAAAATTTTGGTAATTCAAGCGTCTCAACTTGCAGGCATATTGAATTTCATTTCTAGACTAAAGGTGAGAATTACATCATTTGAATGCTTGATATTTTATTGCTTCGCTAACGTTGGGAAAATTAACACTCCTAACTCTTCAAATGCATTAGAGACTACCATCACAGTATACCATTATAATAAGGAATGAAGTGGATGAGGCGGTGCCAAAATTAAATGTAAAATTATTTTCTGATGTGATCTGTTGCCATGCAATTGCTGAGATTTAGAGGAGTAGACATTATCTTCAAAAGTAATTGGAGTAGATTACAAACTCATCGATTGCATTAATTATATACGCTTTCCATATATCTATTGGTTGTGCTCATTTTCTCGATGAATTCGATGCTCCTTATTCTGAATTAGAAAGTGGTTTAAATTCTGATGTACGCACAGGGCAACATGAATAGAGGCGAAGAAGAATGGAAGGTGTTTATTGTATTCAATATTTCAAAGTAATTATTGACCATTTATACCTATGAAGTATGTGGTACACCCTTAACTAAGAGAAAGGCTTGATGTCATTACTTTTACTTTTTGAAAGATTTAATTAACTCAATTGCAGCATTAGCCAATATTTCATTTTATCAAAAGAAGGTTCCTTGTATCATCTGAGTTTGTATTAGAATAGTTAGTATATAGCATGTTATCCCTAGGCACTGTCACATATCTGTCCATAAAAAAAAAAAAGATTATGTTGAACTATAGGAATCCAACAACATTCTGCTACATGCACTAATTCTATTTGAGAAACAAATGCTCATATCCTACAAAGTTTAAAAGTAAAGTGACTGAAGGAAATGATTATCACATAAAAATAATGGCTACGTCTTTCCAATATGTTATGAATAACTCTCATTAATCAAAACAAGAATGTTCAAAGATGGAAGCAACAAGAGTGTTTGAATTTTTAATGACAGAATAAAGTTGTATATAAAAGTAAAAAAATGTTCATTTACATGAAAATTATTTATCATTAACCTAATAATAAGTTATATGAATAGATTGTATGTTGTCTAGCATCAATTCTTTTCAAATTGTCATGTCTAAAATAAAATCTTTAGTGAGAATGTTTCAAATTTCAACAAAAAATTAATAACTTATATCCCAAAAAATTATATTCCTTCAACTTATACTATAAAATCTTCCCTAACGAATTTGAAAATGTAAACAAATCTATAATTTTACAAATGGTGCATTTTCTAATCTATGATTTCATATAATCTAGTTTAATGTATACTTATCTTTTCTAGTGGTCAATAACGGTCAATGAAACTAAAAGGATATTTGAAAACACTAGTATCCCTTTAGAAAACTCATACATAGATAGAGTAAAAAAATATTATTAGCTTTGAAAAAGATTGTTTTTTATTAAGGTAAGCAAGGATTTTGAAAGGGTCCAAACCCTTGTACAAAAAGTTAGAAAAGATAGGAATTAAACACTAGAGGATAGTTGAGGAACCAAACAAAAATAATGACGCACACAAAACAAGGACACTGCATAATATAACAACCTACCAACCCAAAGTCAAGGTGGTTTGAAGCTAAATTGTTCCAACAATTTTTTGTTGATCCTAATACAAGGATCTAATTGTCCTTATTTTTTAGAAACAAGAGAGATTTTTAAGATCATCGAAAAAACCTTTATCCAATTGTGGAACCATAAAAGAGAAATACATCATTGTATAGCTTATAGGATCTTTCTTCCAATTTTCATCCATCTAAATATCCTCGAAGTAATTAGTACACTCCTCACTAGCAGCAAACTTTAGTTCCCTTTTACTCAAAATGAGATGGTGTTTCATGATGCTCGGGCAACTAGTAGTGGCATGGCCTACTTTCTAGCAACATTGAAAAATAATTGAGGAGTCTATAAATTTAATTTGCTACACCCAAACTCCAAATTTGTAAGATAAATTGATTTGAGTAGGGAGCACCTTGTTTTTTCCACAAGAGCATAAAATCTAGCAAACCATAGTGTTCTTGGATTTAGTAACCTTATATGTAGTAAGTATTGCTGAAAGGAATTTTCAATAATAATGAAAACCATTTCATCCAAAATCTCCAATAGTAGCCCCAACAATCTGACCTAGAAAAAGGAACATGATGGAGTCTTTACTCAAAAGGATAAACCTTGAAGACCAATTTAAATTAGACAGAGGCCATTTAACACCTTAAACCAAGGACCTTCCTAAATAACACTAGAGAAATCTTCAGGAAATAAAAAGAAAAGTAAGAAAAAAATATTTAGCGTAAAAAAACCCCTCCTTGGCCTCTTAGTTTCTAAATCTGAAGACCCATCTTCTAGTGACATTGACCTTGGGATAATTATTGTAAAATCTCCCAACCAATGAGTTTTGAAACTAAGCAATTTACTTAATAATAAGGTAATTGAGTAGGGACTTAAATGTTTTTGGATTCCATTATTTTATTTCATTTAAATTGTTTATTTAGGAGTTCTTTTTATTTAAGAGTTATTTTATAATAATTTGTGTTACTTTAAAACTACTATTTATCATAAAATTTTATGAATTCTTTAAAAATTGAGTAATTTTAAAAATAAATATAAGGGAAAATATTAATGTATATTTAAATATATTTAAAGAAGTTATATTTTAAAATATAGAGCAAGAATTAAATTGATTTTATATTAAAAGCAAAGGAAGCGACCCTTGAACCAAAAATTTTAAGCAAAACAATTGAGAAATAAAGGAAAGCCATCCAAACTACAAAAAGTAGAAAAATGAGGCCCGTAGAGCTCAAACATAGGCCAAAAAGAAAGTAGAAAAGAATTAAATTGTTAAATAGTTATAGAATGAACATTTGAACGATTCACTTAATATTTATTATATCTAAGTATTATATATGTAAAATGTTATTAATTTCTTTTTTATTTCATTATTTCAAATTTAAACATATTTAATTATGGAAAAATCTTCCTATTAAGCTATCTTAGCTTACCACTTAAAATGTGAGAAGGAAAGAGAGAAAATCCTATCTCCACAATCTCAATGCAAAACCCTAATTTTTATTTTATTTTCTTTTTAAGAATGCAATTGGACGAGAGTGAAAGAAAAATATCATATATTATTTATATTGTGAAACCTCGAAAATGGGTTATTTTATATGTTTTAAGACATAGAACAACCAATTTTATACAAGTTTCACTCAAGGATACCGTAAATATCTCAATCCAAGAATGTAATGAGGGAAAGAGATCTTTAATAAGGTGTCCTAGGGTGTGATTAAATATGATAAGAGGGTTCACCACCAAGCTAGGGATTGGTAAAATAAGAAATGTATATGATATGCAAGACTTAAGCAAATGACCTGTAAATGAATTCAAATTAGAATAATAAACTGAGAAAGTATAGTTTAGTGCCCCTATAAATTGAAGAGGCTTAAATGAGGGTCTAAAATATTGGAAATACTGACTTTAATGCACATTAGGAATCATACACTAGTAAGGGTGATTTAGTCCCAGATTAGGGTTTTTGACAAAAAATGTAATTTGGAATTGGTAACTTAGGATCCACTAGAAATGTCTGAAATCAGGTATAATAGGACTCATATGCCACAAGTAGTGATTTAGTCCCAGTATCAGGGTTGACCTAAAACTTCAGTATCCTCTAATGCTTTCCTGTAACTTCTTTCCTACCAAATCTCTGAGTTTGAAACACTGAATTGCAACATGTAGGCCACTTTCCATGATCTTACAAGTAAGGTGACAACTTTGACAACTTGAAAAATTTCTCCGAACTTGCTCTTTAATGGATCTTCAAACTAAATCTAAAAATCACACATCAAAGAGAGGGAAAAAAATTGTTTTAACATTAGTGGATGGGGGTTTGCCTTGGTCAAACTTTGTTTTGGTAATCAAACCTTGAAATGAATGGAAATAGAATGAACAAATGATGAATGAACAAATATGAAATGTTGCAACTCACCAAACCCTTGAACGAAAGGCTACAATCTTGTATGTAATGGATAGCATGAATGTGAATCTTGACTTGAATGCTTGCTTGAATCATAAGAACCTACATCATAAATGTTAGCTCAAAAACAAACATGATCCATGATTACTTTGACATGATGCCTGAATATTGAATAGTGCTCTGAAATTATTGATAATCACTCTTGAATGCTCTTGAATGCTCTATAATGCTCTCACTTCAATTTCTAGATGACTTGTAAACTTGCTAGGAGAAAACCTATGAAATAGCCTTGTATTTATACCTTTTTATGCCAAATTTCCCAAAATTACAACACTACAAACTAACATCAGATCTAGGAGAATAAAATTTCACCAAGATTTGAATTCAAAATTAGGTCCATACTAAGCATGACTCATATGCCAATTGGGGCCTATGAGTCCCATTAGCCTAATCTTGGGACAATTTTTTCAAGAAATGCTTAGTTTAATTCCAAATTCAAATCTAGGATGCAAAACTTAGTTGGGACCCATATGCCCAAGGTGGTGTATAAGTCCCAGATAACTAAATCTAGCCCATACAAACCAAAATCATTAAATTATGAGTGGTCAATTGATAAATTTGGATTATCCTTAGAAAGATGCATTAATTAAGGCTCGTGGATGCAAAATAGGATGAAATAAGGCATAAAAAAGCCTAATTTTAGTAAGGAGGCCCAAATGAGTGTGAAAATGTAAAGGGATACATTTTTCTACACTACATTTAGCCCCAACTTTAGTGAGAGGATGAAATTTCTTCAAACTCACACTAAAGTAGATGAACTCCCATCAAGAAGGGTCCAAGTTTACCAATGTTATTAAGATAGCATGACAACAATAAAGAGGGGTGATCAAGCCCCCATGATCAAGATCCTATAGCAAACCAACATAGGCACAAAAGAGCACACTTGAAAAATGATATAAGGATAAATAATAAGGCACAAGCATACACTACCAAAGACAAAGAAGAAATAAAAACAAAAAAAAAGGGGTGGATCAAGATTTGACCATTTTTCCTACATGTTGTGGATTAGATCTAGGCTATTTTTCCAAGAAATTTTAAAAGTGGAATACAATGTCCACTATGAAAACCAAACACATGCTCACAAGGGCTAGTGGAACCTCAAGCCATCCACTAGGTGATCCCCCAGTGAGACACATATGTACGTGGCTGGTATGCGCTCACATAGACAAGAAAGTGGCTATGGGAAAGTCACGCCTAAGTTTGGATCCCATATGCACAACCATATCAAAGCTATACCTCTTGATAACTTTGATAAGGTACCACAAAATAATGAACTTTGAGCTTCATGAGACAAGCAAAGCTTCGTATTCTTGAAAATTATGAACAAAAAAGATGCCACCACAAGCAAGCAAAGAGTGTTATGCAAGGTGGCCATATAACTGATATTGTAAATGAATAGTGTAAGGAAAATTTAAAGGTGCTTTTCTTAGTTCATGTACTTAGCTTAGAGAACATTGTGCCTAATGTCTCCAGAAGAGGACTAATCAAAGAATATAAGATTCACAACTTAGGGTCCATGTAGTGTGTCACATCAAGCCACTAAGAGGAATAGAATATGCTAAGAGAGATGATGCTCTTGAAGGACATCACACCGAATCTCACCATAATCTGAAAGACACATCACATGAAGTAAGAAGACTACATAATGAAATATGAGTTGCAAAATAATAATGTCAATGTATTCCCCCACTTTACAAAAATTGTTAAACACCATGCTGTGAGCAATTACTTTAAAGTAGAAAATGATAAATGCTAATAAGAAAGAGGACATGGGAGCTTACTTGGAAATCCCTATGCCAAGTCATATGTTTCCAATAAAAACTAGTCATTAAAAGGGAGGGGTTTCCCAAAAAATAAAATCCCAAAATCACATAAGGGATCCATGGATTTGGGGTCAATATGTCCTTACTACAATATTTTTTAGAGAGCTTGAAACTGTCATCATTTCCCAAATACTCATGGAACAAGAAGAATGATACAAATAGAGTGAAATCAAAGAAAAAAATTTTGATTCAACATGGAAGAGACCTAAATGTCTCGACACCTTGCATCATCCCCAATTAGAAAACACAAGAAAAAGAAAAAGATAAAGGAAAATATTTTGGGTCAACATGGAAGAGACCTAAATGTCTCAATGCCTTGTGTCATCCCTAAAAGGAAAACATAATACAATGAAAAAATTAAAGGAAAATCATTTAGGTCAACATGGAAGAGAACTAAATGTCTGGATGCCTTGCGTATCCCCAAAAGGAAAACACAAGGAAAAAAAATGTTTACGACATATAGAAGAATGTAGATCCAAATAGAGAAACACCACAAAGAGAGAGGGACACATCAAACATAACAACATGGGTGATCTCATTATACACATGCAATCACACACAAAAGATTAAAAGGAAAATAATGGAGAAGACTAGTAAGGCACATGTGAGTTAACCTACAATAGGTCATTCACATCCCAATATTGTTTGTCGTATGCAGAAGGTGGAGAACTAGCCAAAGGGATAATAGTAAGTGTTTCAAGAACTAGGGTCATTACCAAGTTCAACACTCTTCTTAGGAGAATTATCGTCTAAGCTCATAGAAGAGAAAATTAATGTATTCAATTCATTTATGCACTTCATTAATTTTAGCAACCTCATCATCATCATCCAAATTAATCACAATGGGAGGTCAAATGATAATGTATAAAGAAGGATTTAGCTCCTGTTGTGGTATAGGTTCTTGTTTTTGCAACAAAGAGGAAAACTCATCATGTATTGCATTAGTCAAGGTTGATTTTTTTTGTTGTTTTCTTTGTTTAACCTTAAAGCAAGAGGATGACATCTATTCCTATGCTCTCTAGCTTTTTTGTTTCTTGTAGTTCAATTTTCAACTTGCATTTGTTTAGGAGCAGATTTATCACCCATAGGCTTATTTTATTCCCTAAGGGGAGGAATGGAAGGAACCATGGGAGGTTGTTCAACCACTTTCTCTTAAGCTTTGTAAACTTGTTTTATCTTAGGAGATGTAACGATATTTTTTTTGTTATCTCTTGGTCTTTTGTAGGAGATATAAAAAGGATTAATCTTGGGTTGGTCTTGGTCTTTTGGAATTTATTTAGGTTCAATCATAGTATCATCAAGGATAGGAGGCCCAATCATGGGTTGAGGCATGTTTGTAAGGGATAGTTTTTCTATGCATTTCACCTTGAACTTTTGATAGGATTTTTAAAGAGAAGTCTTCTTGAGGTTTAATAGGTTCCATAGGCTCGATCCAAAAGAAATTTAATAAAAGGTTCCCTTAGGAAGATAAAGGGCTAAAAAAACTATCATGTACAGTGAAAATTTCATCATGAAAGGGAAACTTTAAGCATTTATGCATGAATGACAAGATAGCTTCCATGGTGTGCAACCATGGATAACCAAACTTCACATAGAATTTATCTGATGTCGAGATGATCAAGAAAGATACGTCTAATTTTTGGTGGACTATTTGTAAATGAAGGGTGATTGATCCCATCGTAGGGCAAGTGAAACCATTATTCATTTTTATCCATGCTTTCAGTTTATCATATGTTTCTTGATAGAGTTCATGCGCAAGTAAGAATTCCTTAGTGATCACATTCTCTGCACAGACAAGATCAATTAATATCCCATTAGTGGGCTTGTCATTGACTCGATCGGCTATGTAAAGAGGACCATTAGGTGCATTCTACTTATATATTTAGATGAGAAAGAAATGCCAAGAGGCTTTTTATTTCGACCCTTATGAGGTTGAATTTTGATCAATGTTGTCAAACCTTTTTTAATAGTATCCATATGACCCTGTTCAATAGTATCCATAAGACCTTGTTCAATAGTATCTATGCTGCCATCAACTGTGTCAACATTCATCACATCATTCTTCTTAGTTTGACTAGCTTTGACAAATGAAATGTTATGATTCAGTATAGGGTTAGTAAGGATTTGTATGTTTTGGTTGGGAGGGGCAACAAACTTATTTCCTTGATCATTAGCAGATCCAATTTGAAGTCAATTGGAATATATATGTGGTCTTGTACAAGATGTTTAAGATGCTTCCAATGGTATGTGTTGTGTCCATTTTTTTGGGGATAATGGCACTTGGAATCAGATCTAAAATTTAGAGGTAAAGGATTATTAGGATTAGGAGTTTTAATGGTAGGCAAAGTGATCATTTTTTGTTCTAAAATTTGTGACATTATGCTATGGAGGGTATCAGTCAGGGGAGTGAATTTCCTAGCTAGATCCCCAAATGTGAAAGGAGTTGTATTCTTTATAGCAGCCACTTGGGTATTGATATGTTGAGTTGGTTGAGGGGGGTTATGTTGAAGGAAGCCCTTATTCTATTTTCTAAAAGGTTGATAATTGTTTTAGTTTGCAGACTCAGACTTTTCAATTTGGCTAGAGGTGGGTTTTATGTCATGAATACTAACCAAGTTTTAATAATAAAAAATGGTAGCACATAAGTGTACGATGGAAGAAAACTTCATCATGGTAAGTTTATCTTGTATCTTTGTTTGCAAGTTCTCAATAAACATCCATTGAAGGTGAGGATCATGAATCTTTATGTTGATTTGAGAAGAAAGCATTTGGTAATTTGTGAAATGAAGTCAGTTAATTTTTCATTATCTTTTCTCTTACATCTCATCAAATTGGCTAAGGTCTTCTTAAGAGTCACGTGCACTTTGAAATGGGTTATAAAGGCATCAACAAGTTTTTTGAATGAAAAAATTGAGTTCTTCAGTAATGAGTAAAACCATTCTAAGGTGGTATCCTTCAAGGATCTAGGGCAAAGCTTAGCCAAGAGCTTATCCTCAAGGACAAAATCACTACATAATGCAATATAAGTGTAAACATGGTAAGAAGGATCTCCTTTCCCTCCATATTGCTCAAATCTAGGAATAAGGGATTTATTTTGACATAGTATGTAGGTTGGCCATTTTTATTTTGATTTATGGTGGAAATTTTCTTTTGAAGAGATGAAACATTTTGCAAAAGTTGGTTAATTATAGTGTCATTGTTTTATTTTGAGATGGAGGTGAATATGGTGGAGGTTTATATGTGTTTGAGGGGGATGTGAATGGAATTATTATGGGAGGTAAACTGGTAGGAGATATAACATGCAATGCCATAAAGGTACTAGGAATGCTAGTGGAAATACCCAAGGTAGGAATGCCAATACTAGTAGGTTGCATTGTTGTTGTAACTTGAGGGTTGGTTTAGGTAGAAATAGATGCAATGGTTGTGAGAGGAATTTGGGTTCCTCCTTGCCTTTGGATATTGCTCAAAGGTTGAGCACAACTAGCGGTTGAGGTAAGATGATTCCAAAAATCTGAATTGTTGGTTTTTTTCTAGCAGAACCATGAATTTTTCTAAAGGGTATCCAACCCTTATGGTTAAGAAAATTCAAGGTTAGAGGCCAACACAAAGAGTAAAGGATTCTGTGGTCTTTACTCCTACTCTTTAGGCTCTATGAGATCTAGGAGGGTATTCCTTATTGTGTTCAAATTAGGTATATCATGTTGATAGCACAATTATACATAGATATACTCCTACATATTGCAAATAATGAGCTTCATTGAAGTTTTGGAAAAGATTTAAGTAGATGATTACTTGTTTTCCATAAGACAAGGGAAGTTCAAAACCATACATCACAATTGAAAAGATTTTTAAATGAATATTTTTCTAATTTCAAAATCTATAGTCTGAGGTGCTAGTACCTCATTTTATGCAAGGTTATTTAACAAATAGATCAGTGCTTCATCAATTTGGACAACAAAGTCAAATATGTAATAACCAGTAATATAAAAGTCACTTAATTTAGAAATTGATGGACTATTATCATAATACTTTGTAGTATGAAAACTCACAATGCCTGAAACAATAACTTCTTATCAAATCCTATGTAATTCCCTACAAATCTATAACCCTCTTCAAGAATTTAACTAACTCTTTGAGTTAAAGCTAAAACAAAATCATACATACAGTGGAACAACTAAAGGTAAATGAGAATACCATTAATATCTTCATTTATAACTTGTAAGAGGTATATAGAGGAGAGTACTTGTTCCTGAACTAAGATTTGTTTCAATATTTGTAGACTTTATAAAATCAATTTAAGACTATTACATATAGGACTCACACCCAAAACAATCTACTATTCTATTCATCCATATTCTTTTTTAGAATACCTTTTCTAAACTTAGCTTTTCACTTAGACCCTATTTAGACCTAAAACTTTGACCCATGTAATGAGCCATGAAATCCTTTTTATAGAATAAGGAAGCAACAAGCATTAGGCCCAATTACATTTACATTTCATTTCATTTGAAGATCATTTTCACTAGAATTTGAGATGCTTCTTAGTTTGTAATCACTAAGGAAAATGGAAGAGTAAAAGACCAAAATCCGCATTCCTTGAATGAAGACACTCTAGTTCCCCAAAAGGAAAAGTTTGTTGTAGCAGTATCAAATCCTCATCTTCGTTGACCAAAGAAGATTCTCCACTCGCAGTTTGAGTAGAAACTTGTATGCTATCCAAAAAGATTCACATTCTGCCAAAGTTAGGAAGTCTGGCACTTCTCTAACATACCAGTCTAAAAAATTTCCACATTAGCACTAGAAACCAGAAATCACATGAATGTTGAATAGGAAAATATTGAAAAGGTGGTAATGGTATCATCAAAAACAAAAATGGGACATAGTCATCACTCTGAGTCATCATCCTTAGAGGATACTTTCCCATGTCTTGTTCATGGTGGAACTGTAGGAACTGCCACCACTTCCTCGTCAGAGTCTTCAAAAGGTACCAGGGAGAGGGGATAATAATCACCCTATAGATTAGTATCACCTCCACTATCTGAAAGGCTATGAGAAACCTCAATGGGAGAATTATTTTCCCTAGATCTAGGCCTTACAATACTTACACTTCTTCTATGCCTTATTTTCATATTCAACCAACTCCTTCACTTTAAACTTGACTAGCTTTTCTCAAATAGTCCGGCTTCTCAAATGATAATTGCTCCTTACACTATACTTCTTGAATTTCCTGCGTGCCCTTCTACCCTTTTGTGTTTTAGAAGCTCCTTTTGTATCAATTTCTTCCTCAGGAGCATTTTCCTTAGACTCTAGCAAACTCAATCTCCTGGAGCTCTACACTAGTTTGATAGACTCACATGCCTTACTCATCTTCCTAAGAACTAAAACTAGAAAACTCAAGAAATTCTCATGAATTTTTCTTTTAAATTAGGACTCAATTTTCTTGCTTTGAATGCAAATTATGAATGAAAGATGTGATCATCAGTCCTCATTATATTAAGCCATGCAAGCATGCCAACCATTAATACTCAAGGAAAGCTTGTGCAAGTAGGCTGACAACACATTGCTTTGAGCTTTTAAAATCTCAACCATTGATCATGTTTTAAAACTAAATCAACAGTCAAATATCACCAGTGTAATTAGTTGTGATAAATCTGAATTGTATGCTATTAATGTCTTTTCCTAATCAGAAATGCTCAAAGTAGATATACATTCACTCTATACACATATTTCAATCACATACTTAGCATCAATTTAAAACTTGTCATGCCATGGTTACCCACTCACCCGTGGGAATTAATACACTTGTATTTCTTCATATAAAAATAGTGGGTAATGATCTTGATTTGATCTCAAAGTATCAGTTTGTACACTACCTTACTTAATTATCACCTTCCCACACATACCAATAACTGTCAGAGTTGACAGTTGAAATCCCAAACATTTTCTCAAACGAATAATAATAGAAATATTGCCATTTTCATCATAATACTATTTCAACCAAATGTAGTAGCATTCTAACCTCACTAGAGTCTATTAGAACATTTTAGAATGTCCATGTGGCACTTTCTCACTTGCTCGTTGCAAAATACAGGACATAGGTAGGGCCCTCATGGGGTGGCAAGAAGAGGTCAAGATTGAAACACATCACCCACCATCGACTGCTGATCTTTCTCCCTTATGAAGCAGTAACCATCTTCAAAACCTAGCTGGTCCCATAAAAATGATAGATGTCATGCAACCCGCTAGCCCGAGTGACAATCTTTCCTTAAGGCATAAGACAAAAAGGCGTGCAGGGTACAGTCTCGATAAAGGCATGTACTGAGGTGTCCATCATTGATCTCTCTTGAAGCCATGTTTGTTGGTCTTTTAGAAACATTGGTCCCACCACTAGACATGACACGTGGCCATTTCTCACTAGCCCATGTATTTAAAATAATGTGAAACAAACCAACATGGGCGCATGGTGAATGCTCAAGATGTGGCCACATCACTTGATAGTTGTCATTGATCTTCTTCAAATGGTACTAGAACTATCTTTACTAGGGAGATCGGGCCCAAAAAAGTACTAGACGCATGGAAAAAGCGCACTAGCCCATGCGAATAAAATAATAAGGATTAAATCAGCACAGGGGTGCAAGGAATAGTGGTGATCAGACAGTCAACGTGAGAACCTAATTCTACACATGTCGCAAAAAATAATTTTAAAAAAAGGCCACCTCTAGGGAAACAAGAACTTGAACCTTAGGAATGGGGATTTAAAATTTAAGTTATTTAAAAGGAAAATCAATCCCAACCATAGCAAAATAAAATTGATCGAGGCAATCGACAATCCTAAACCTAGGGGGCTAGTGGAGACAATGAGTTCAATGGCATAAGTGACAACTTAAATGATCGAGTGCTGAGAACATCAGGTCAATGTGAAAATATAATGACCAATGTTTTCCTAAATTCATAGGTTAATTGTGAGGGATTTAGGTAACACAAAATCCCTAAAACAGTGATAAGGAACAAGCCTAAGCCAAAACAAGACTCCAACCCCAATGATGTGAAGATTTTAAAATGGAACTAAATTTTTTTTGAGGGGTTCCATCAGTGGCTCCAGTTGGGGTCACATGCCTCTTATAGGCATGGTGAGATCCCAAAATCAGAGGTGAAATAGACAAAGCTCAAAAAACAAAAACAAGGACAACCCACATATATAAAAAATATTTTAGATAGGTCACAAGGACCCAAAACCAAGACATCCAATTTTCATCTAATATGAAGCCTTTCTCTAAGGTGTAAGTTATCAATATGCACCCTACAATCTAACTAGACTTCAATTATAGATAGTGGCATCAAGCCACTAAACTTAGAGTTGATTCTTGCCCCTATCAAAGACTAATCTATTAACAAAACTAACTTTCCTCCATCCACTTATACCTCTGCCATACCATTGTAACATGTATAAATTTTCCTTTTCAAGTAGAAAGATGTAGTTTCCCTTAAAAGTTGTATGTTTACAATCATTTTTATTAACACATCACACATTTTCTAAGCATACCATTGCTAATGTAATTCCTATCATTCTACATTATATAACTAGACAAAAAATGAAATTTTTTATCATCACATGACACACTAGTGTTTCCATATGAAACATGCTCATACTAATGATAACATTCTTTGTTCCTCATTTCATTTTTATGTTCCATCAAAATACCTTGTTGCTGAATTGGAAACTGAAAATGTTCATACTCTTCTAAGTATGTAGTATCATGATATTCAACCTTATATGCAACATTTGTATCAAATGTGAAACAATCCTATGTAATTCCATCTAGGAACTCATTAATATGTTACTCTATTTGCTCAAGACTACACTCTAACCCTGTATCAAATGCATCATCAGAGTGCTCAACAAAGAGTGAATTATCTCAACACCAATAAGGATCACCATTTCTCACTTCTAGTACAGATGGAGGCTCATCAAACAAGAGATTTTCTATTACACTCATTGTAACTATAGAAGCCTCTACCCCTTTAACATGAAGATATAAGTCTTCCATATCATCATCATCATAATCACTAAAAGAACATAGATATTGATTTTCAACTGCATTCATATCCTTTATAGTTAACATCTCTAACTCATACTTTGAAGACTTTTCACAGGGATGAAGTTGTTCCTTCTTAATTAAACATGTGTTTCCATCATTCTTATTATATTTCTCATTTGTAGCAAAAATTTTAATTTCTTCCTTATGAGAAAAAAACATGATTATCAGAGGCGTGATCATGTTTATTACCAACATCACTATTACAACAAGAGGATTTTTCTGTATTGCAATTGTGTTCAAAATTTCTAGACTGAATGCTTAGTCTTATGTCTTCCATAGGAGCATAGGTAATGGAATCTTTAGAAAAATTGGAACCGATTATTTCATTTCCTTCATTGAGGCATGTTTTTTCCATCTTGGCTCTATTCTCTTCTTCTTTATATGGTATCTCATTTCCTAACATATGTGGAGCAACAAAATCATTATCATCATAAGTTGAAAACATGATAGTTTCCTGGTGATCATTTCTAATTTTTTCAAGCATGGAAAAATAGTCTCACACTTGGTCAAGGTCAATAGGTTTCAACCCTTTTGGGAAAACACTCAAACTTGGTTCATAAGATTCATAAAAAAAATTAAGGCACTATAATTTTTCAGCTTTGTGAAATTTGGGAATTGAATATAGCGTAGTCATAAACCTTGCAAAAATATCATATGATGATTGTTCTTCGTAATTACTTATACAGTAGAGGGCTTGAATAGATATTACAAGATCACAATTTCTCACTTCTAGATAATTTGTTTGGGGCTTTATATCATTAATATTTTGGAATGATGTGCAAGTTGAGACAATAGGGGTGTAAGTGCTTTGACACTCATTTTCAACTTCTGATTGACACTTTTCATCAACATGTTGTGTCTCAGGGTAGTAGACACTTGTATTCAAATGACCTTTGTGCATTCCATATTTTTGGTTTTTTTCAATATTCATGGCTATACCATAGGCTTGATGCAAAGTTTTAGGATCCTTATTTCCTAGTAAAAAACACATCTTATTATCAAAGATCCCAAATAAACAACCAAACATATTGCATCACTTAACCTCAAGAGCTCAGGAATATCCCTCAATGTTTTAGTAAATCTTCTCTTAAAAATGCTAGAACCAATTCATCCTTCTCTTTCTCAATGTTCATGAATTTATTTAGCATAGAACTAGCATTGTTTATTTCACCAAATTGCACTGTGAATACTGCTTTGAACTCACTCCAAGAAAAAATAGAGCAAGTTGGTAAATCAGAGAACCATTCTCTTACTTCACCTTTTAAAGACTGAACTAATAGTCTCATGATCACATCCTCATGATCAAATTCGTAATCATCCATTAGATTATTGAATTCTTGTAGATTCTTATTTGTTGATTCACACTTTATACCATTGAACTTTGGTAACTTCTCTAATTTTAGGTGGAATAACATTTGGGTAACCATCAATTCCACTCAAATTAATGGCTCTATATCTTTCAGAGTTGAAACTTCTCTTATATTTGAGAAGCACAACTTTGTAGTATCAAAGGATACTTCCAAGTGCTTTTTAGAACATAATCCTAAGCTTTTAGAATATAGATTTTATTTTCTTAAGACCTTTTAAATGGATCTCTTTAGAAATATTGCATGCTTCATTGTAGATGCTAGAATCTAATAATACAGAAGTATGTAAAGACAATCACTATTATTCCCCTTTCTTAGTGCTTCATTCACTCAATACATAATCAACATCATTTCAAACTCTAAGACTTCTCATAAGTATCTTTGAAACATGATCACACTTTCTTTAAATTAATGAGAGTACCTGGAAACTTGGAGTAGCTGCTAACTTTTCTTCTTGATTAGAAATTTGTGTAGATCTGAGATTTTCTTCAAATATTCAATAGTTTCTTTTAAAAGAGTCGCCACCTCTCTTCATAGAGGACTGAACTTCAAGAAATATGAAGCTGCTTTGAAGATGAACTTCCTTTAGGGTCTTTTCCATAGTAGATTCACACTAATTATTTTAAATTTCTACAACAAACTCACTTCCAGGTATGAAAACTTCTTAATAACTAAACTAGATGTTTAGATTAACCAAATTCTTGACTCTTAAGGCTGAATGATCTTCAATCAAAATTTTCATAAGTCCATCCCCATCAGAGTTACCATTTCTATTAGTTATTTTGCAGTAGAACCATGAATTTCTCTAAAGGGTATCCAACGCTTATGGTTAAGAAAATTCAAGGTCAGAGGTCAACACAATGAGTAAAGGATTCTAAGGTCTTTACTCCTCTTTAGGCTCTGTGAGACCTAGGAGGGTATTCCTTATTGTATTCAAATTAGGTATATCACATTGATATCACAATTATACACAAATATACTACTACATATTGCCTATTTTCCAGGTATATCACTGAAGGTTTGGAAAACCTTTAAGTAGATGATTACCTATTTTCCAGGAGATAGGAGAAGTTCAAACTAATACATCACAATTGAAAATATTTTTAAATGAATATTTTTTGATTTCAAAATCTATAATCTGAGATGCTAGTAGCTCATTTTATGCAAGGTTATTTAACAAATAGATTAGAACTTCATCAATTGGGACAACAAATTCAAATATATAATAACCAGTAATATATAAGTCACTTAATTTAAAAATTGATGGACTATTCTCATAATAATTTGTAGTATGAAAACTAACAATGCCTGAAACAATAACTTCTTATCAAATCCTATGTAATTCCCCACAAATCTATAACCCTCTTCAAGCATTTAATTAATTCTTTGAGTTAAAGCTAAAACAAAATCATACTAACAATGGAACAATTGAAGACAAATGAGAATACCATTAATATCTTCATTTATAACTTGTAAGAAGTATATAGAGGAGAGTACTTGTTCCTGAACTAAAATTTGTTTCAATATCTATAGACTCTATAAAATCAATTTAAGACTTTACATATAGGACTCACAACCAAGACAATCTACTATTCTATTCATCGATATTCTTTTTTAGAATTCCTTTTTTGATTTTCACCTAGACCCTATTTAGACCTAAAACTTCGAACCATGTAATGAGCCTTGAAATCCCTTTTATAGAATAAGGGAGCAACAAGCATCCGACCCAATTATATTTACATTTCATTTCATTTGAAGATCATTTGCACCAGAATTTGAGATGCTTCTTAGTTAGTTACATGTAATCATTGAGGAAAATGGAAGAGTAAAAGAACAAACTCCACATTCCTTGAATGAAGAGACACCAATTCACCAAAAGGAAAAGTTTGTTGCAACAACATCGAATCCTCATCTTTGTTGACCAAAGAAGTTTCTCCACTCGCATTCTAAGAAAAACCTTGTATACCATCCCAAAAAAATATACATGCCACCAAAGTTAGGAAGTCAGGCACTTCTCCAACATACCAGCCTAAAAGATTTCCACATCAACACTAGAAACAAGAAATCACATGAATGTTGAATAGGACAATCCTGACAAAGTGGTAATGGTATCATAAAAAAAAAATGAGACAAAGTCATCACTCTAAGTCATCATCCTTAGAGGATACTCACTCACATCTTGTTCGTGGTGGTACTAGAGGAACCATCACTAGTTCCTTGTCAGAGTCTTCAGAAGGTACCAGGAAGAGGGGATAATAATCACCTTTCAAATCAATATCACCTCCACTACTTGAAAGGCTATCAAAAACCTCAATGGGAGAATTATTTTTCCCTAGATAGGCCTTGTGGTACTTGTGCTTCTTCTTTGCCATCTTTTATATTCAACCAGCTCCTTCCCTTTAAACTTGACCAACTCTTCTAAAATAATCTGGCTTCTCAAACAATAATTGCTCCTCACATAATACTTCTTGAATTTCCTATGTGCCCTTCTACCCTTTGGTGTTTTAGGATCTCCTTTTGTATCAATTTATTCCTTAGGAATGTTTTCCTCAGACTACATCAAACTCAATCTCCTGGACCTCTACACCAATTTGATAGACTCACATGCCTTACTAATCTTCCTTAGAACTGAAACAAGAAAACTCATGAAGTTCTCATCAATTCTTCTTTTGGATCAGGACTCAATTGTCTACCTCTGAATGCAAATTCTAAAAGAAAGATACAATCATCGATACACTCATTATATTAAGCCATGGAAGTGTGCCAACCATTAATACTCAAGGAAATCTTGTACAAGTGGGTTGACAACAGTTTTCTTTGAGCGTTTAAAATATCAACCGTTGATCATGTTTTAAAACTAAATCAATGGTCAAATATCACTAGTGTAATTAGTTGTGATAAAGACTAATTGTGTGCTATTAATGTCTTTTCCTAATCAGAAAATCCCAAAGTAGATATACATCCACTTTGTACACATATTTCAACCACATACTTAACATCAATTTAAAAATGATCATTCCATGGTTACCCACTCACCCATGGGAATTAATACACTTGTATTTATTCATAGAAAAACAACAGGGAATGATCTTGATTTGATCTCAAAGTATCAGTTCATATACTACCTTTCTTAATTATCACCTTCCCACACATACCAATAACAGTCAGAATTGATGTCCAAAATCCCAAACATGTGCTCAAAAGAATAATCACAAAAATAATGTTGCTTTCATCATAATGCTATTTCAGCCAAATTTAGCAACATTCTAACTTCACTAGAGTCCATCGAAACATTTTAGAATGTCCACGTGGAACTTTCCTACTTGCTCATTGCAAAATATGGGACATAGGTGGGGCTCTCATGAGGTGAAGGGGAGCAGTCATGATTGAACCATATCACTTGCCATCGACCATTTATCTTTCTCGCTTATGAAGTAGTCAACATCTTCAAAACCTAGCTAGTCTCACAAAGATGAAAGATGTCATGCAGCTCGCTAGCCTGTGTGATAGTATTTCCTTAATGCATAATAGGGATGGGCACATGGGGAATGGTCTTGATGAAGGCATGTGTTGAGGTGTCCATCATTGATCTTTGTTGAAGCCATGTTAGTTGGCCTTTTAGAAACATTGATCTCACTGCCAGACAGGACATGTGGCCATCACCTGCTCACCCATGTATTTAAAATAATGTGAAACAAACCAACACGGGCACATGTGGAATGGTCAAGATGTGGCCACATCACTTGATAGTTGCCATTGATCTTCTTAAAATGGTGCCAGCTATCTTTACCAAGGAGATTGGGCCCACCAAAGTAACATATGTGTGGAAGAAGCCTGCCAGCTCATGCGAATAAAATAATAAGGATTAAATCATCACAGGGGGATGGGGAATGTTGTCGATCAGCTCAGGTCGATTAGATGGCCAATATGAAAACCTAATTCTACACATGTTGCAAAACTTAATTTTAAAAGGGGGCCACCTCTAGGCCAAGGGGAACTTGACCCTTAGGAATGGGGATTTAAAATTTAAGTTATTTAAAAGGAAAATCAAGCCCAACCATAGCAACAAAATTTGTCAAGGTGACAAACAATCCTTAACCTAGGGGGCCAGTGGAGACAATGAATTTGATGGCATAAGTGGCAACTTAAACGATCAGGTACTGGGAACATTAGGTCAATGTGGAAATATAATGACCAAGGGTTTTCTAAATTCATAGGTGAATTGTGAGGGATTTAGGCAACACAAAACCTTAAAACAGTTATAAGGAACAACCCTATGCCAAAATGAGACGCCAAGCCCAATGATGCAAATATTTTAAAATGAAACTAAGAATATTTTGAGGGGTTCCATCAATGGCTCCAGTAGGGGACACATGCCTCTTGTAGGCATGGTGAGATCCTAGAATCACAAGTGAAGCAAACCAAACTCAGAAAACAAAAATCAGGATAACCCACATATATACAAAATATTTTACATAGGTCACAAGGACCCAAAACCAAGAGATCCAATTTTCATCTGATCTGAAGCCTTTCTCTAATGTGTAAATTATCAATATGCACCCTACAATCCAACCGAGCTTCAATTATAGTTAGTGGCATCAAGCCACTAAACTTAGAGTTGATTCTTGCCCCTATCAAAGACTAATCTATTAAAAGAACTAACTTTCCTCCATCCACTTATGCCTCTGTCATACCATTGCAACATGTATAAATTTTCCTTTTCAAGTAGAAAGATGTAGTTTCCATTAAAAGCTATTTATTTACAATCATTTTGATTAATACATCTCACACATTTTCTAAGCATACCATTGCTATTGTAATTCCTATCATTCTACATTGTATAACAAGACAAAAACTGAATTTTTTTATCATCACATGACACACTAGTGTTACAATATCGAACATGCTCATACTGATGATGACATTCTTCATTATTCATCTCATTTTTATGTTACATTAGAATAACTTGCTACTGAACTGGAAACTGAAAATGTTCATACTCTTCTAAGTATTTAGCATCATGATATTCAACCTTATATGCAACATCTGTATCAAATTTGAAACAATCCTATGTAATTCCATCTAGGAACTCATCAATATATTGCTCTATTTGCTCAAGACTACACTCTAACCCTATATCAAATTCATGAATCGGATTTCTCAACAAATCTTGAGTGAATTATCTCTGCACCAATAAGGATCACCCTTTCTCACTTCTAGTACAGATGGAGGTTCATCAAACAAGGGATTTTCTATTACAATCATTGTAACTATAGAAGCCTCTGGCCCTTTAACATGAAGATATAAGTCTTCCATATCATCGTCATCATAATCACTAAAAGAACATAGAGATAGATTTTCAACTTCATTCATACCCTTTATAGTTAACATCTCTAACTCATACTTTGAAGACTTTTCACAGGGATGAAGTTGTTCCTTCTTAAATAAACATGTGTTTCCATCATTCTTATTATATTTCTCATTTGTAGCAAAAGTTTTAATTTCTTTCTTATGAGAAAAACATGATTATCAGAGGCATTATCATGTTTATTACCAACATCACTATTACAACAAGAGGATTTGTCTGTATTGCAATTTTGTTCATATTTTTTAGACTGAATGCTCATTCTTATGTCTTCCATAGGAGCATAGGTAATGGAATCTTTAGAAAAATTGGAACTAATTATTTCATTTCCTTCATTGAGGCATGTTTTTTCCATCTTAGCTCTAATCTCTTCTTCTTTATGTGGTATCTCATTTCCTAACATATGTGGAGCCACAAAACCATTATCATCATAAGTTGAAAACATGATAGTTTCCTGGTGATCATTTCTAGTTTTTTCGAACATTGAAAAATAATCACACACTTGGTCAAGCATAATAGGTTTCACACTTTTGGCAGATCACTCAAACCCGGTTCACAAGAATCATAAAACAAATCAATGCACACTATTTTTTTAGGTCTGTGACATTTGGGAAAATAACACAATGTACTCATAAACCTTGAAAAAATATCATATGATGATTCTTCTTTATATCTACTTATGTAGTAGAGGGCTTGAATAGAGATTACAGGATCACAATTTCTCAGTTCTAGACAATTTGTTTGGGGATTTATATCATCAAGATTATGGAATGATTTGCAAGCTAAGACAATAAGGGTGTAAGTGCTTTGAAATTCATTTTCAACTTCTGATTTACACTTTTCATCAACATGTTGTGTCTCAGGGCAATAGACACTTGTATTAAAATGACCTTTGTGCATTCCATATTTTTGGTTATTTTCAATATTCATGGCTATACCATAGGCCTGATTAGGATCCTTATCTCTTAGTAAATAATTCATCTTATTATCAAAACATCCCAAATAAATAACCAAACATACTACATCACTTAACCTATAGAGCTCAGGAATATCCCTTGATGTTTTAGCAAATCTTCTCTTAAATGTTGGAACTAGCTCATCCTTCTCTTTTTCAATGTTCATGAATTTATTTAGCATAGAACTAGCATTGATTCTTTCACCAAATTTCTCTATGAATACTACTTTGAACTCACTCCATGAAAAAATAGAGAAAGCTAGTAAATTAGAGAGCCATTCTCTTACATCTCCTTTCAAAGACTAAATAAATAGTGTCATGATCACATCCTCATGATCAACTTCATAATCACCCATTAGATTATTGAATTCTTGTAGATGATTACTTGTTGATTCACACTTTATACCACTAAACTTTGGTAACTTATCTCTTATTTTAGGTGGAATAACATTTGGGTAACCATCAATTCCACTAAAGTTAATGGCTCTATATCTTTCAGAGTTGAGACTTCTCTTATAACCTAACTGGAGCATATTACAAACCATGATTGCACTAGGAAGCATACAAAGATGCATATATTTGATAAGCACACCTTTGTAGTATCAAAGGATACTTCGAAGTGCATTTACAACAGAATCTTAATATTTTAGAAGAAAGATTTGATTTTCTTAAGACCTTTTAAATTAATCTCTTTCGAAATATTGCATACTTCATTATAGATGAGCTACAATCTAATAATACAAAAGTATTTAAAGAAAATCACTATTATTCCACTTTCTTTGTGCTTAATTCACTCAATAGGGAATCAACATCATTTCAAACTTGAAGACTTCTCATAAACTGCTTTCAAACATGATAATACTTTCTTTAAATTTATGAGAATACCCAGAAACTTAGAACAACTGCTAACTTTTCTTCTTGATTGGAAATTTTTGTAGATCTAAGATTTTCTTCAAATCTTCAGCAATTTCTTTTAACAGAGTTGCCACCTCTCTTCAAAGAGGACTGAACTTTAAGAAATATGAAGCTACTTTGAAGATGAACTTCCTTCAGGGTCTTTTCCATAGCAAAGTCATGCTAATTCTTTAAAATTTCTGCACAAAACTCACTTCTAGGTTTGAAAACTTCTTAATATCTGAACCAAATGTTTAGATAAACCAAATTCTTGAATCTTAAGGCTGGATGATCTTCATTTGAAATTTTCATAAGTCCATCCCCAATGGAGTCACCATTTCTATTGGTTCTTTTTCCAGTAGAACCATGAATTTCTCTAAAGGTTATCCAACCCTTATGGTTAAGAAAATTCAAGGTCAAAGGCCGACACAATGAGTAAAGGATTTTGAGGTCTTTACTCGTACTCTTTAGGCTTTGTGAGACCTAGGAGGGTATTTCCTATTGTGTTCAAATTAGATATATCATGTTGATAACACAATTATACATAGATATACTCCTACATATTACAAATAATGTACTTCAGTATAGGTTTTCCAAACCTTTAAGCAAATGATTACCTATTTGCTAGGAGATAGGGGTAGTTCAAACCCATACATCACAATTGAAAATATTTTTAAATGAATATTTTTTTGATTTCAAAATCTACAGTATGAGAAGGTAGTAGCTCATTTTATGCAAGGTTATTTAACAAATAGACTAGTACTTCATCAATTGGAATAACAGAGTCAAATATGTAATAACCAGTAATATATAAGTCACTTAATTTAGAAATTGATGGACTATTCTCATAATACTTCACAGTATGAAAACTCACAATGCTTGAAACAATAACTTCTTATCAAATTCTGTGTAATTCCCTACAAATCTATAACCCTCTTCAAGCATTTAATTAACTCTTTCATTGATAAATTTTGACTCAAAAATTGACAAAAGTTCGTCAGAATTATTTCATCAATTTTTTGACAAAATTTGAAACATCGAAATTCTGACCCAGCATCGTCAGCTGGGTTAGAATTTTGATGTTTCAAATTTCGTCAAAAAATCAATGAAATAATTTCGACGAAAGTTCATCAAAATTTTGACAAACTTTTGTTGAATTTTGAGTCAAAATGTATCATTGTTTGAGTTAAAGCTAAAATAAAATCATACATACAGTGGAACAACTGAAGACAAATGAGAATACCATTAATATCTTTATTTATAACTTGTAAGAAGTATATACAGGAGAGTACTTGTTCCTAAACTAAGACTTGTTTCGATATCTCTACACTCTATAAAATCAATTTAAGACTTTTACATACAAGACTCACACCCAAGACAATCTACTGCTCTATTCATCCATATTATTTTTTAGAATGCCTTTTCTAAACTTAGCTTTTCACCTAGATCCTGTTTAGACCTAAAAATCCAACTCATGTAATGATCCCTTAAATCCCTTTTATAGAATAAGGGAGCAACAAGCATCAGGCCAAATTACATTTATATTTTGTTTCATTTGAAGGTCATTTGCACTAGAATTTGAGATGCTTCTTAGTTAGTTACATGTAATCATTGAGGAAAATGGAAGAGTAAAATACCAAACTCCACATTCCATGAATGAAGATACGCCAGTTCCCCAAAAGGAAAATTTTGTTTCAATAGCATTGAATCCTAATCTTTGTTGACCAAAGAAGATTCTCCACTCGTAGTCTGAGCAAAAACTTGTATACCATCTAGAAAAAATATACATGCCGCCAAAGTTAGGAAGTCTGGCACTTCTCCAACATACCAACCTAAAAAATCTCCACATTAGCACTAGAAACAAGAAGCTACACAAATTTTGAATAGGGAAACCCTGAAAAGGTGGCAATGGTATCATCAAAAACAAAAATGGGATAGATTCATCACTCTGAGTGATCATCCTCAGAGGATACTCACCCACATCTTTTTCATGGTGGAACTGTAGGAACTATCACCACTTCCTCGTCAGAGTCTTCAGAAGGTACCAAGGAGAGGGGATAATAATCACCCTCCTGGAGATTAGTATCACCTCCACTACCTGAAAGGCTATGAGAAACCTTAATGGGAGAATTATTTTTACCCAGATAGGCCTTATGGTACTTGCACTTCTTCTATGCCTTCTTTTCATATTCAATCAGCTCCTTCCCTTTAAACTTGACCAACTCTTCTGAAACAGACCAACTTCTCAAATGATAATTGTTCCTTACACCATACTTCATGAATTTCCTACATGCCCTTCTACCCTTTGGTGTTTAAGGAGCTCCTTTTGTATCAATTTCTTCCTGAGGAGCATTTTCCTCAAACTCCAACAAACTCAATTTCTAGGACCTCCACACCAGTTTGATAGACTCACATGCTTTACTCATCTTCCTAAGATTTGAAACAAGAAAACTCAAGAAATTCTCACCAATTCTACTTTTGGACCATGAGTCAATTGTCTTCCTCTGAATGAAAATTATAAATTAAAGATATGATCATCGGTCCTCATTATATTAAGCCATGCAAGTGTTCCAACCATTAATACTCAAGGAAAGCTTGTGCGAGTAGGCTGGCAGTAGTTTACTTCAATGAGCTTTTAAAATCTCAACCGTTGATCATGTTTTAAAGCTAAATCAACGATCAAATATCACTGATGTTACCAATTCTGATAAAGCTTAATTTTATGCTATTAATGTATTTTCCTAATCAGAAAAGCTCAAAGTAGATATACATCCACTCTGTACACATATTTCAACCACATACTTAGCATTAATTTAAAACTGGTCATGCCATGGTTACCTACTCACCCGTGGGAATTAATACACTTGTATTTCTTCATAGCAAAACAATAGGGAATGATCTTGATTTGATCTCAAAGTATTAGTTTATACACGTCCTTGCTTAATTATCAGCTTCCCACACATACCAATAACTATCAAAATTGACTGGAAAAATCCCAAACCTGTGCTCAAAAGAATAATCCCAAAAATAAAGTCATTTTCATCATAATGCTATTTCAACCAAATTTAGCAGCATTCTAACTTCACAAGAGTCCATTTAGAACATTTTAGAATGTCCATGTGGTAATTTCCCACTTTCCCATTGTAGAATATGGGACATAGGTGGGGCCCTCACGGGGTGGCAAGGAGTGGTCAGGATTGAACCACATCACCTAACATTGACCATCAATATTTCTCCCTTATGAAGCAGTCATCATCTTCAAAACTTGGCTGGTCCCATAAAGATGACAGATGTCACACTATCTGCTAGCCTGTGTGACAATCTTCCTTAATGTATAAGACATATGAGCATGTGGGGAACAGTCTCGATGAAGGCACGTGTTGAGGTGTCCATCGTTGATCTTTGTTGAAGCCATGTCCATCAACCTTTTAGAAACATTGGTTCCACAACCAGACATGACACATGGCCCATCACTCGCTAGCCCATGTATTTAAAATAATGTGAAACAAACCAACATGGGCGTGTGGGGAATGGTCAAGATGTGGCCATGCTGCTTGATAGTTGTCGTTGATCTTCTTCAAATGGAGCCAACTATCTTTACCAAAGAGATCAGGCCCACCAAAGTACCAGATGTGTGGCAGAAGCCTGCCAACCCATGTGAATAAAATAATAAGGTTTAAATTATCATGAGGGTGCAAGGAACAGTGGTAATCAACTCTTTTCAATCGAATAGCTAGTGTGAAAACCTAATTTTGCACATTCCACAAAAGTTAATTTTAAAAAGGGGCCATCCCTAGGACAACAGGAACTTGACCCTTAGGAATGAGGATCTAAAATTTAAGTTATTTAAAAGGAAAATCAAGCCCGACCATAGCAAAATAAATTTGATCGAGGTGACTGACAATCCTAAACCTAGGGGGCCAGTGGAGATAATGACTTCGATGGCATAAGTGACAACTTAAATGACTATGTAACGAGAACATCAGGTCAATGTGAAAATATAATGACTAAGGGTTTTCTAAATTCATAGGTTAATTGTGAGGAATTTAGGCAACACAAAAACCCTAAGCCAAAATGAGAGGCCAAGCCCAATGATGCAAATTTTTTACAATGGAACTAAGAATTTTTTGAGGGGTTCCATCATGAGCTAGGTTACACACAAGTTCAACTCTTCTTCACTTTCAATCAAGTGATGTATGCTAGATCTATAGTAGTGATAGTAGTGGTTGAAATGTTTTCGATAATCAATTGATTTTGTAGGTTTGTTAAGTCTTCATGGATTTGGATTATGTTTTCTTGTGGAATACTAGCAACCATTATTTCAAAACTTGTCACAATATTTGAAGGCAAAGAGTTGTTAAGGGTATGGTCCATAACTAGTGAACTAGTGTGAACACTAGTAGTGAAAGAGCTAGATATCCTAAGATCCAAGATGATTGTACTATTGAGGGATGACATGAGTCTTAAACTTCATCACATTATAGTATTAGCAATAGGGCACCCAGTTGTAAACTCATGTAAGGGGTAATTAATGAATCCTAGATAAATGCAATGAACATAAGATAAATACTATTCTCTAATTTTAATTTAAATGAAATTAAGCTAGGTACAATGAAATGAATGAAATTGAAACTCTGCTATCTGGAATAGAAATCTAGTTCAACAACAAACAAAAACACAAAAACAAAGTTTTTATTGCTAAAAAATGCAGTTTACGATTTGACATGGGACTAAATCACTTAGAGAGGTGTATGAGTCCTAGTTAGGGTTATTCAGGGATTCAAATATTGATAAACAATCAACATAGAATACCTAGAAATCAAGCAAAACCACCTATAATGGGACTAAATTGCCCAGAGGGGTGTATAAGTCCTAAATTAGGGTTTTTACATAAATTTCAAAAAAAAATTGAGTCAATAGTAGATTTTTTGGTTTGAATGATCTCTAGACTAAGTGCAATTATAGATTTTAAGTGAATTTCAATGATGCAAGATGCAAAAACGCAACCTATATGCACTTTCACTAATGGAAGATTTAGAAGTTGTAGATGCAAATTAACTAATACAAAACCTAATACAGAGTTAATGTAAGCTATATATAAGACTATGATGCAATAAAAATAAAAACTAAAGTGTTCTAAAGGCCAGGTTCACCAAAATGAACCCTCAAAAATGGGTTATTTCATATGTTTTAGGAAATAGAACAACCAATTTTCTACAAGTTTCACTCAAGGAAACCCTAGAGATCTCAATCCAAGGATGGAATGAGGGAAAGAGATCTACAATAAGGTGTCCTACGGTGTGATTAAAGACAATAAGAGGATTCACCACCATGCTAGGGCTTGGAAAGACAAGAAATGTATATGATATGCAAGACTTAAGTAAATGACTTAGAAATGAATTCAAATAAGAACATTAAACTGAGAAAGTACAAAAGTGGACCTAGAAACTAAAGAGACTTGAATGAGGTTGTGAAATCTTGGAAATACTAACTTTAATGCACACTGGGACTCATATGCCAGTAGGGGCGATTTAGTCCTAGATTAGGGTTTCTGACAAAAACTAGAATCTAGAACTGGTAACTTAGGATCTGCTGGAAATATTTGAAATCAAGTATACTAGGACTCATATGTCACATGTGATGATTTTGTCCTAGTATCAGGGTTGACTTGAAACTCTTTTATCCTTTAATGCTTTCATATAGCTTCTTTCCTGATGTTAGAATTGGCTATGGCTCTCAAGATCTTGAGGCCAAATGGAAAGCACGAAAAGAGAGAATAGAATGTGACAAAAATAAACTATATTCTTCTCAATATGATTCAATGATATGTTTGTGTTTTTCTACAATGAAAGAGACCCCTTGGTTATATAGCCAAGGTGAGATGCAAGATGTCATAGGATTATGACAAGTGTCTTAATCATATGACATGAGACAACTAATCACACTTACCTAGGTTCACATGTGTTACAAGTCAAAAGATAAGATAACAACTAATGACAACTAACACCTTCTAGAAAGATTCCTTCCTAGGACCTAAGTAAAATTAGCATGTGTAAATAAGTCCCCTAGTAATGAATTAACTAGGTACAAGACTTTATTTACACCAACACCCCCCCTTAAGTGCAACTTAGGGAGTAGTAGATTATTATGCAAATGACACAAATATGGGTCTCGGCTACTAGGCCATGTTAGGTACCCATGTACGTGCAATGCAATCTCTCACAAATGGAGAAATGAGAAAACCCAGTGGGACAAAAATCCTCCCCAAAAGAGAGATGAAATACAAGAAAGAAATGCTCTTAGTGAAGAATGAGAAGGTAAAAACCCATGTGAGGAAAATGACCCCCCCATAAGAGAGAAGATGAAGAGAGACAAGGTAGCCCCCCCCTCAAAGTTGAGTCTCCTACAATGATGGTAGAAGCTCGACATTGAATGCTAAAGATAATCCAAAACTGTCAAACAACGTTCCTCCCCTTAGGAAGAAACAAAACCATGAATGTATGTAGAATGTCAAGAATAGGGATGATGGATGATGATGTCTATGAAGCATGCTCAAGTGTCTCCATGTCGATGCCAAAAGCTTACACACTCCAAACATGTGTTCTAGGCCACACTGTTGAAGAGGACAATTCAACATCTAGTAGAGATGAATGTAGAACATGATCCAAAGAAAAGGATATCCCCTATGAAGACAAAGAAGCCTCCTCCAAATGCTGTCCAAAATTATCCACAATCACGCCAATTTTCAAAGAATGATCATGTAGAGAATGAACAAGAGGGTCAAGGTGTTCCCTCACAACAAATGTAGAAGGATCATATTCATCAAAGAGAAGATGAATGATATCAATGATGTCTCCCAAATCTGCAAGATGAGAATCCATAAACAAGTCTAAAGAAGCCATCCAAAGTAGCCATATCTAGAAGACTATATATATCCTGCTGCACTGAATCACAAGGAACCCAAACTGTGGAAACAAAAGCATCCTCAGGTAAAATAGTAGATGGAAGAGATGAAGTGGATGACTCAAGAATTGGATTTGATGTGAGTACTCCAAATTTCAAGAAGCCAAATGTCTCCTCTGAATCATTGTTCATATCAATAGTCGAAGGAACAATGTAACCATTAGAAGTAAAATCTGCAAAGGTATACAAATGAGATGAATGATCAACCACCCCAGTAGTAATGGTCTCTCTGCTATCCAAGTCTCGAATGATGACTGAATTATGTGTGAAATCCATAGTCCTCCCATCTCCACCATCTATAATTTGATATATGGAAAGAAGATTGTTTGTCAAATGAGGAACACACAAAACATCCTAGAAAGCATTGTCCCCAAAACTAATAGATCCCTTTGCAATTACACTCATGTATGTATTGTTTCCCATCAAGATAGGAGACATAGTACAAGGCTGAAATGAAGAGAATATAGACTACAAAGATTCCATATGATGAGATGCTCCTAAATCTAGAAGCCATCTCCCTAATCCTGGACCTGAAAGAGCACAAAGAGCTTGACCTTTATTTCTTGATGTAGATGCTTGATCTTTGTCCTTTTTAGACTATTTAGAAGTAGAAGGAAAATCAATGTGATTCTTTTTGAGAATATTTTTCAACTCATCAAAATCCTTCTTGTAAAAATAGTGTTCTTCATGTACATCCTTCTTGCAATATGTACAAAAAGGCATCTCCTTCTTTGATGATTCTCCTTTGGAAAAAGATATTTTCTTTCCTTGATCTAAATGTGGATTATTCTTTGCTTTCTTCTATTTCTTATCCGATTCTGATTCTTTCACCTGACTAACCAATAATGCCTGAGATTTAGGAGTCTTGACGAGACCCATTGAGATAAACTTTTGTTGCTCATGTATCAACATCTCAGAAAAAGATACAAATGAAGGTGTAGTATATGCAGATCCCATAGTCAATTTATGAGTATGAAAGCTAGAAACAAAAGAAGCATAATCATGACCAAGTTTTTTCATTGTGTTGTAGACCAACTAGATGTCCTTATCAATTCCACATTCTTTACATTGCTCTCTTAGATCATTAACCTTAGTGATGTAGTCTTGGATGTTGTCAAAGCTCTTAGGATCAAGGCTCATTAGTTCATTATCAATTTGATAGCCTCTTACTTGATCTATGGTACCATACAATGTTTTCAATTTGTCCCAATCTTCACTCATAATTTTTACATGATTCAATTTGGAACAACAAATCTTGAGAAACTAGTCTACGAAGACACCCAAGAGCTTTGGTATGTTTGATCATCCATTTTAAGTTTTTCTCATCATTTGTAGGTTTAGGTACCTTATTTTCAACATATACAGAGTGACCTTCAGTCATTAGAATACTCCATGCATATTGATGCCATGTTGAATAATTATATGATGTGAGAAAAGGAACCTTAGAATGATCCATGAAAACAAGAGACCACAAGCAAACAAATCAAAGCAATGCATGAAGAGATCCCCCCAAATCACTCAATCAAGAAGCCCCCCAAATAATATCTAATTTGTCACTTTATATTTAGTGCGTGTATAGTTGCTAGATGCCAAAAACAACAAGCTAGACTTGATCTTAGTGCTTATAGATGCCAAAATAGGCCACATAATCAAATACATTTTTTGGTATGAAACGAGATCAATTTGACCATACTACTAAAAATTACACAAAAAATTATGCACTTTCAAAAAAAATTGTACCAAAAAATGTTACCGTAGGAGCAAGATATGAGCTCGCAAAGTTCCCAAAATGAGGATGAAACAACTATGAGAATCTACAAATTCTAGAACAACTAGGCACCAAAACCAAAAAATGATTGTACCATTGTAAGATCATGAAATTATAGCTCAGATAAAAAAAACTTGCACTGAAAAAGGAGGTAGTGAGCACAAGATATGGCCTTTTGAAGTTGGACTGCAAAAATGAAAAGCTCATTTGTGAGGGGTCAAAAAAATCAAACTAGCTGCTGACATCACTGCTGACATAGGATGACATCAACAAAGGAGGCATTTAAATTTGATGGCCATTTAGCCATCATAGTAGCCGTCAATCCTCCAGTGGAATCTTCACGAGATACTTGGAATATTTGATATTTTCGGAATATACATATACGCCAACCAGAATATGGAATCACTGGTTATTCTTCTTATGGCTAGAATCTAGGGGAATATCTGCCTATTTATGTTATCGCTAGTATTTGAAATCCTCTTTAGGTTTTATATTTTGAGCACCCGCTTTTTTTATTTAGTTGGCTGAACGAAATGGTCCATCGGTTGATGGTGGCGGGGGAAGGTAGGGCCCGCACACCAGTGGCCTCCTACCAAGTGGCATGGGCTGCTTCGATTTGGATGATTTGATAGTCAATATTAGGGTTTTTGGCCCTTTTGGATGTGATGGCAGGGTCGGATTTGACCCAAAATTCTCCAAAAATGTAGCTACCTTCTGGATTTGGCAACCACTCTTCAGCTTCAAACCCTCATAGCTTTGTCCTCGTATATCTGATTTGGACAAAAAAAGAGGAAAAAATGACTTTCTCTAACACTCTAGACACAATGGTGAGCTCATATTTTCACCAACAAGATTTGATATGAACCTACAATAAAGATCCAAAAATGGAACACCCTCAAATCTGGTATCTCTCTTCAGAAAAAGACTCTCCAATGACACCCAACCTGATTTGATACCATGTTATAATTGGCTAAGCCTACCAAGATCTTGAGGCCAAATGGAAAGAACAAAAAGAGAATAAAATGTGACAAGAATAAATTGTATTCTTATCAATATGATTCAATGATATGTTTTTGTTTTTCTACAATGAAAGAGACCCCTTGGTTATATAGCCAATGTGAGATGCAAGATGCCATAGGATTATGACAAGTGTCTTAATCATATGGCATGAGACAAATAATCACACTTACCTAGGTTCACATGTGTTACAAGTCAAAAGATAAGATAACAACTAATGGCAACTAACACCTTCTAGAAAGATTCCTTCCTAGGACCTAAGTAAACTTAACATGTGCAAATAAGTCCCCTAGTAATGAATTAACTAGGTACAAGACTTTATTTACACCAACACTTGCCAAATATCTAAGTGTAAAACATTGAATTGCAACCTATAGGTGACTTTCCATGATCTTGCAAGTAATGCATCAACTTTGAAAACTTGAAAAATTTCTCCAAACTTGCTCTTCAATGGATCTTCAACCTAAATCTACAAATCAGACATCATAGAGAGGGAAAAAAAATGTTAGTGGATGGGGGTTTGCCTTGGTCAAACCATGTTTTGGTAATCAAACCTTGAAATGAATGGAAATAAAATGAATGAATGATGAATGAGCAAATATGCAATGTTGCAACTCACCAAACCCTTGAATAAAATGTTGCAATCTTGTATGTAATGGCTAGCATGAATGTGGATCTTGAATCTTACTTGTAGGATATGGATCTTGACTTGAATGCTTGCTTAAATCATAAGAACTTACATCACAAATGTTAGCTCAAAAATAAACATGATGCATGATGACTTTCACATTATGCTTGAATCTTGAATAGTGCTCCAAAATGCTTGATAATCACTTTGAATGCTCTATAATACTCTCACTTGAATTGCTAGATGACTTGTAAACTTACTCGGAGAAAATATGTGAAATAACCTTGTATGTATACTTGTTTATGTAATGAGGAAAATCTTTCAAGTTAGCTACAAATAGCATAAAACTAAATCCCAATCAACATTACAACACAATGGAAAGCAAGAAACATGAAAGTATGAAACAAAGTCACCTAGTCTTCAAGCTTCTGTTGAATGACCCCGATTGGCCTTCTCCATCTTGCTATAAATTGTATGATTGCCCTCAGATTCAGAGTGCAACTATGACCCATACCTAAGAAAAGTAAGATATTGAAGTATTATGAGTGCCCAAGTATTCAAGTTCTCAAGCATGCTGAAAATAACTCTATGTCTATGTATATTTCCAAATGACTAGAGAGAGACCCTTTTAAAGAATGTGAGGTTGACAATGGATGGCCAGGATTAAAATTTTGCAAAAACCTAAGATCAAAGGCTAGGATTCAATGTGATAAGGAGAATTAGGGCCAAGGAAAAATCATGTCAAAGTTAGGGAAAGCTTTGAAATGAAGGGTTGAGATTTAATTGAAAGCAATTAAATCAATGGTGGAGAAAAAGAGGTAGTTGGAAATAAAATAATAATAAAAATTATTTGATTTATGGAGGAAAGTTGACTTATGAATTAAATTCATAAATGGGAATAAGACAAAAAGTAGTAAATAATTATTTTAATTATTTAATTGTGGGATGAAAATTGGGTTAAATGGACAAAGTTATTTAATTGAAGGATAAATGGTAATGTTATTCAATAATTGGATGGAATAAGGATTGATTAGTGACATATTTAAATAAATAAATAAATTTTACTTATTTAAATAATCATGGAGGAATAATTATGACATTAGGACATGATTAAATAATTAAATTATGTGAGGGAGAAGTGTGGTCATCATAGAAAAATGTAGCTCAAGGGCCTAGGTCATTTTTATGTGTCTACATTTTTCTCCTCTTTGACATAATGCAGTTTATCACATTGTGTCAAATAGAACATGTCAAAATTATGCCCCAGTGTGAAAGTGAGGAGAGGAAGGATGACAAGGAGGTAGTGGTATGCCCCCTCAAGAGGATATAGGTGGCTTTGAAGAACACAAGTGTGCTCTCAAAATGGATGAGGGGACTAGAGGATGAAGGAATAGAAGAAATGTTAGCATGGAAGAGATGGATGTTAGGATGAAAAAGGAAAACTTCAATATTTTGCCAAATAATGTCATAGGCACACTACATTATCATCGTTGGGTGGTAACATGTGACAAATAGACAACAAATACCATGATATGACATAGACCCAAGTGTGCAAGGTCATCCACTTGCAAAAAAATAGTAGTCACAGACAAGGAGTGTCCTAACTCATACTAAGGGCTAAGTTGCCCCAGTCTTTTTGTCAAGACACACCAAAGACAACAATCAAGAAAAATAAGGTGATGAGACATCATCGCACCTCTAAATCCTTTATAGTACATCCTCGAGGTAGCTAGTAACATGACCAAGAGAAAAAAAATAAGAAAAAGATAAGACAATACACCAGCAAAATCAACAACCATTCAATTCATTTTGCCAATATTTGTTTTTTGAAGGTTGATTGCTTGACGGTTTGATAGTTTGACGATGCCTATCGTCAAGAAGGAAATTTTTTGAAAAGGCCAATGACTATGTGATGGAGCCTGTCGTCAAGAAAGACACATCCTAAAAAGGAAAATAACATTTTGACAGGGCCCAATTCCAAGAAGGATGCATCTTGGAGGGGACCATAAAGTGATTAGGTCAACATTATTTTTGGCAATTTGAGTGATGTTTGACTTGATGGCTGACTGGACTATGTATGTCTATTGGTTCACAATTTTAATGTTGACGTTCAAATTACTATCTTGTGTCTGAGTGTGACTATGTCTGACTTATTTGACCAACATGAAGAACCCTAAAGGACTGACCTAGGTGGCCTCGGGGGCTCATCAACTGATGGCCTTACCTATGGTCTATACTCAGAGACCTCGTAGTTTGACAGGGACAAGACTGACATATTGAAGACAAACCGACATGTTTTGACTTGACCCAATGAACCCTAAGGGACTGGACCTAGGAGCCTCAGGGGCACATCGATGATGGCTTTTCCTATGTAGCAAATGTGCAGAGACCTCGTAGTTTGACTGAAGCCATGATCAAAGAATATATATTTATTGATTGATACGATTGACTCAAAGAAGATAAAAGAACTCATTTATTGGGCTTGAATGAACAACTGGCATTTTAGACTTAAAAGATTGACTGAGGTGGTCTTGGGGGTACATCAAATGATGACCTTGCCTATGTAGCAAATATGTAGAGACCACGTAGTTTGACAAGGAAAAATACTAACCTGAGTGACTCTAACCTTGCTTTTGGAGTTTTGAAAGTTATTTGGATGTTTTTTTGTTTTTTGCATGTTTTTATTTTTTATTTTTGAAGTTTTATGATTTTTGTTTTTTGAATATTTGATTTTTTTATTATTTATTATTTTTTATCTTTTCAAAATTTGTGATTTTTTGTCTTTTTCAAATATTTGATCACCAATGACCAATGTAAAATCCAATGAAACTAGGTGTTAGGTAATGCGCTCCTAGCTAGGTCTAGGGTTCTGTCATAATAGTGGTTTACAATTCCTGAGAGGAACAAATTTTAGCTGAAATCACATATTTTTAGAAAATATAATGATTTAAGCCTTAAAAAGTTCCATAATAAGGATTCCAATTGAAGAGGGTTTGATCAAATCACCTTAGATCAAACCCCCTTGGATATAACCTCGCTAGTTTTAAACCATACCTATAAATGCGTCTCCTTTACACCTATCAAAATGCTGATAAAAAATCACTTTTGATTTAGATTTTGGGGGATCAAATGAATTCATTTAAAATTTATTTCAAATGATTATGGTATTCCTCAGAACAAGCTATCCAATGAATATAATTTTAATATGTTTTGGTTTTGTTATGTATTTGTTTTTTAAGTTTTATTAAACATAGGTTTTTCATCGAAAATGAATTTCTTTGTTCTTCACATGTGGAAAATAGAATATTATAAAAAAAAAAAATTGAAAAATATGAGTGCACCAGATATAGTCCTTGATCCAACAAAAAAAAAAATAAATTTTGACATATATAAAAAAGTTACGCGATTAGGTCGCTAGAAATTGCAATTCGCTTGACTTTGATAATTTGATTAAGGAATAAATATTTAATAAAAAACTATCTAACCAAGTGAAGCACTAGATATCAGAGTTAAAATCTAAATTTGAAAGAATTAGAATTTTATCCTTCATGGAAAAAAAGTTAGTGTTATATGATGCGCGCCACTTTAAAAATGTTGTTTTCTGAAAAAATCAATTTTCTTGGGAGATGGAAAAAGAAGTGCAATTTGATTCCAAAATTTTGAAAAAAATATTTTTAGAATCTAGACAAAATTTGATGAGACTCTAGTTCCCACCATCTTTCAAATTCTTCACGTTTAGCCACTAAGTCTCAATGAAGATAAAGATGATGAAGCCTTATGATGGATGCCAAATAGGAGATGATAGAGATTAAAGGCATTATGATGGAAGAGGTTGGAAGAGCGGGTAGAGTGATAGTAGATGATGTAGTAGAGACTAACTACACATGGTGTCTTTTTGCCAGGTTTTCACCATGGTCTTATTTAAAGCGCCATCGAAGTGGTTTTCACTATTTTGGACAAACTATTTCTCTTTATTATTTTCATGAATTTTTTTATTTTTTTGTTGTCATCAAGATGCCTGTTTGCCAGGTTTTCATCAAGGTAATGATTTTTTGATTTTCCATTTTTTTTGTATTTTTATGGTTTTAGCATGGTTCTTTGAAGTTATGTATAGAACTTGCATAAGTGCAAGCTATTGATAGGATTTTAAAAAGGTTCCCCTTCAAGTGTGGACAACTAATAAGCACCTGAACCAAAAGATGTTGTTGTGACATATGGACCTAACCATTTGGGTTCAAATTTGTCGGGTTTCCCACATTCTACTTGATTATTCGGATTCTCCATCAACACTAAGTCACCGATGTCAAAGTGTCTAATCAAAACCCTTTTATTGCAACTACAACAGAGGTAGTTTTGATTTTCCTGTAGATGATTCAAAGCCCTTTGTTTATGTTCATCAAGTAATTATATATCATTCAACTAGGATATACAATATTCCTCATTGTTAATAAGCCCTTTCATGGAGACCCTTAGGGAGGGGACTTCGACCTCGATAAGAAGGATAGCCTCTGAACCAAAGACTAGGGAAAATGGAATGGCACTAGTGGGTGTGTGGATGCTTGTGCGATACGCCCATAGGGTAGGGTTAACCTGAATGTGTCAGTCACGACCAATGTCATTGATAATATTTTAAAGAATTTTTTATTATGGTCTTATTGGATTCCTTAGCTTGACCATTGCCTTGTGGGTAATATGGCATGGAAAAGTGGAGTCGAATGTGGAATTTGTCACATAAATCACAAACACCTTGACTTTTGAAGGGACAACCATTGTCAATGAAGATGGTTTGGGGGACACCATACCAACATATGAAGTAATTGAGGATAAATTTGGAGATTTTTTTACCAATAATGTATGTCATAGGGATGGCTTCAACCCATTTGGTGAAGTATTTGGTGGTAGTGATGATGAGCTTATGGTCATTTGATGAAATGGGATGAATTTTTCCTACGAAGTCAAGTCCCCATTGGCCAAAGGGCTAAGTTGAAGTGATAGGTTGCAACTCTTGTGCAGGGGTATCAATGAGGTCATTGTGTATCTGGCACTATTGAAATTTTTGCACAAAGTAATAGGTGTTGTGCTCCATTGTAGGCCAATAGTATCCCAGTAGCATGTTCTTTTTGGCTAGAGTCATACCACTAGAATGGGCTCCATATATACCTTTGTGTACTTTGTGTATCGTTGTTTGTGATTTGTTAATGTCAAGACATCTAAGTAAGGTGTTCTTAAAGCTGCGTTTATATAAAGTATCACTGATGATGGTTTAGTGAGAAAATTTATGGATGGACTTGTGTTGGTTTTTGGAGAGGTTGAGTGGCAGGGTTTGGGAATGTAAGCAGTCAAAGATATCCTAGTATTAGGGTGAATTAGGGCCAATAAGCTCATATACCATTTCAGACTCATGGACATCAAAGGCGAGGACCAACAACTATTCCACTAAGAACTTGTATTGTGACATATTGTTAGGAATATCCAAAAGAGACCCAATAGTGGCCATGGTATCTATTGCTTTATTTTGGATAGGTGGCACTTGGAAAAAGGAGATTTCTACAAAGTACTACTTGAAACTATCAACCATTCTTTTGTATGGGGCCAATTTCTCATCTTTAGTATCATATTCATGATTAGTATGCAAGCCATCAAAATAGAATTTCCTTGTTACTCCCATGTCTAGTGTGAAAATTGACTCGTTAGGAAAGTCTAAAAGCAAAGGGTGATTGGCTTGTGTGGGTGCATCTGCTAATTGGATAGCGATGACTTGTCCTTTTATTTCCTTACATTCCACATACTGAATGTCGTATTCACTGAGTATCATGACCCATTTAGCCAATTATCTTGTTAATGTCACCCTACTAAGTAGATATTTCAGAGGATCTATTTTTGCCACAAGCTTATTCTGATGGTTTAACATGTAGTGTCTTAGTTTTTGAGTGGAAAAAACCACTGCAAGACAAGCTTGTTCAATTGGACTATAGTTAAACTTGTATCCCACCAAACTATGACTGATATAATAGATTGCACATTCCTTTTCCTCATGGTCATTTTAAGCCAACAATGTCCCCAGTGTAGCTGTAGTGGCTGAGAGTTACAAAATTAGGGGTTTTCCAACAATATGTGGCATTAGGATAGTTGGCATCAAGAGATACTCTTTAATTTGCTAAAAAGCTGCCTCACACTTGTGTGTCCAAATGAAAGGAACTCCCTTGCATAACAAATACTGAAAAAGGTTGACATTTATCTGCAAGCTATGCGATGAAGCACCTAATAGCGTTTGGAGGTAATGGAAGATGATGCAAGACCAACTTAGGATCCAACCATAGCATATCGACATAAGACCATCCAAAATTGATTTAGTGTTCTGTGAAAAATGGTTGAAATTTTGGTTTTTCCTCTTCTGTCAGGGATGTTGCAAAGAGAAAAGTCTTAGGATTATTTCCAGTATCAATGTTGACTTCTATTATGTCTTCAATCAACATTGGGGATCTCTCTTGACTACAAGGAGGAAGTCCAACCCTCCTTCCTAGGGTTCTTTAGGGAGGTTTTCACCCTCATATATTTCCTTTCTTTTTACTTTTTCTTGGTCAAAAGGCACCTTGCGGTTTTCACCTAAAGACTATTCCTTTCTAATTTTGTTTTTGTCATTTTTGTGACTAGAGGGTGGGATAGTCTCACCAAAATATGTTGCAATGTCAAGATTTATAGTGAAGCCAACCTTATGGTCCCCATGTGGTATGCCCTCTCATAGTCCCATAAATTCAGCAATGGCCTCATCATTTTCAAATATGTCCAAGGTAGGTGGATCTTGTTGGTCCCAATCGATCAATTAGGGGTAGATGAGGGAGATTCCATCATTGGTGCTAGTGAGGGATGTGGAAGCAGATGATAAGGTAAAGATAGATGTATTATTGGGGTCCCAAAATGATTCTATCCATGCTCATCCATCTGTGGTATTTGGTGGGTCAGGTTCATAAAAGGAGTCAACACAAATATCAATATCCATGAGGTTGGTAAAGGATGGGTGGGGTATGTCAAAATCCTAAAAGACATGATCAAGCTCATAGTCATTGGTGGCATAGGAATACCACTCATATTTATTAGAGTTGGTGTCACCATAATAGATGTCAGTAGGATCTTCAGATGTCTCAACATCTTCTGAGGCACTCACATCCTTATTTGAAAGAACCTTAGTACTTGGAGCACCAATCTTAATTAGTATGCATCCTAATCCTAAGTTCTTCGGCCACTTTAAAAGAGGCAGCAAGGGTTATCTCATTCCATTTTTATGTATACCAAGTCCATTGATTCCATCATAACCCTTTTGTTTCATGAGCTCAAAACCTTTTTCATATTATTCTATTGGTAGCGGTGACAGATCTTCCCCGTCTTTGTAAATCCATGCTAGAATATCATCAATGTATTCTTTATTTATCTCTCCCCATTTTGTGAAGGTGGCGATGGGAGGAAATTTAAAGACAACTTTGGGTTCCATCTTGAAGCAAGGCTTACCATAAGACTTGGGGGACTTAGGTAGCTTTGTGATGCAATAGGCAATATTCAATTTATACTCTTAATAGATCTTGATTTTGGGGTTAGTGGACGGGATTTTGGATGTGGATTATTTAATGAGGGTGGAGGGATAGACATAAGTGGATGAGGTGGATGCGAAAGTATATGTAGAAGCTTCTCGATTGATAGGCACCTGGTATTTAGGAACTCCCATTAGATTAGTGCAATATTGGAAGGGATTAGGATTGCCAATGATTGTGACTTTAGTGTCATTATATGGAAATTTCAAGCATTGATGATAGGTGGAAGGCACGAATTTCATGGCGTGAATCTAGGGTCTACCAAGGAGAAGGTTATATGGAAGTTTAAGATCCAAAACTTGGAATGTGGTGTCCATCACTGTAGGTCTGACTTCGATGGGGAGTGTGATAACACCCTTGGAAGATCATTCTTCGTCATCATAGGCCTTGATTACAATCATTTTGGTTGTGTCTACAAATGCTTTAGAATAGCCCAATTCCATGACAAATTTTAAGGTGCAAATGTCTAGTCCAACTCCACCATCTACTAGGAGTACTCATCTGACCTTGTGTTGATGGAAAAATACCTCAAGGTGTAATGGGTCATTGTGGTTATACTTTTTTGTATAGTAGTCTTTGTTAGAAAGGGAGACATAGAGTGAATTAGCCAAGTATCCAACCAAGGTTTCAAATCGATTAACGTTCAGGTCAGTAGGAATGGAGGTTTATTTTAAAGTCTTATCGAGGATAGCTTTGTGTTTAGGTGAGAGGAATAATAGCTCAAGGATAGGAATATGTGTAGGTGTCTTGTCCAATTGGTCAACAAGATTATATTGGTCTATAGATTGTGGTTGCTTTGAAGAAGGACCAGATAAAGTAATCTTAGCCCTACGAGTAGTGACAATGAATTCAAGAACCTTTTTAATGGTGATTGTGTTGACATAATCATTAGCAACATGGAGGTGATCAATTATCTTTGAGTAATCAAAGGAATTCCTAGTATAATTGGCTTTATTGTCTATCTTTTGACCTAAACTGGAGGGTTTTCCAGAAACATGGTCTTGTAATGGATTTTTGTAAATCATATGGTCTTGTTTGGAAGTTTGTTGTTGTCCTTCGACTTCTATAGTACCATTTTCAATTAGGTCTTGGATTATGTTCTTCAATTGATGACATGATGAGGTCTTATTCCCTTTGATGCATTGGTAGTCACAAAGGGTATTGTCATCCCACCAAGAGGGTTTGAATTATCCAGGGTCATATGGTTTGGTCTCTAGGAGCTATATAATGTGTGATTGTACTTGCTTCTTCAGGACAAATTCAATTGGTTATGGTAAAGGAGTGTATTGTCTCTGTGGGTATTGCCTTGGTTTTCTTGGGGGTCCTTGTTCTTGAGTATTTTTAACCATGTTAGCTATTTGGTTGGAAACATATGGTGTGTTTATTTATTCATTGGGTGCTTTGAGAGTCAATGTGGGTCCTATTTTTTTCACAACTTTTGCATCTACGACTCCATCATTTTTTACATTCTTATTGAAGGACCAAAACTTTCCTTTATTGTTAGAGGTGTGTTGTTTGTGGGTGTTTTTGTTTCCATATGTAAATTCACCTTGGGAAATTAGGACTTTTTCAAGTGTCATGCCTCTCTCAACTAAGTCTGTAAATGTGGCACAACAATGTACTTGTAAAGGGTGTTTCAACTTTGGCTTGACGTTTTCTACAAACATGTCCACTTTTTTTTTTTTTTTTTGGAATCTTGATGGGACATCGACTCACCATACTACACCATCGTTAGAAGAAAGTAATGAAAGGTTCTCCTTCATCTTGTGTCAAGTCACATAAGTTAGCAATCATGACATCATTTTCCATGTTATAAGCATAATTCTTCATGAATTTATTGGTGAGACCATCCCATGACTTTATAGACCCTTTAGGTATCAGTGCAAACCATTCAAGTGTAGGCCCAATGAGACTTCTAGGGAATATTCACAAAAGGTAGGAGTGATTACATGTGACATCCACACAAGCAGTAGTGAATTCTTGTATGTGATCAAGAGAATTGCTCTTTCCCTTATACTTGGTGAAAGTAGGAATGATATATCTAGGAGGGGAAGGAGGCATGTATATATGCTAGTGTCATATGGATAAGGGTGGAGATCATGTGATGAATATGTCTACTTGTTTGAAACTTGCATCCCTTCCAATTGCTTTTGTAGGTCAGCCAATTGGGTAGTTAATGCGTCTATTACATGATTGTTGGAAACATTGTTATGAGCTCCCATATTTGTGTTAAGTGGTCCCATGTTTTGTTGAGATGACATGTTTTGGTTTAGAACATTGTTTGTATGTGGTGGATTTTGATTATTTCCATGAGTATGAATGTGTGATGTGTAAGTTAGGATGTGGGAAGTGGTTGAGCTATGTTGCATTTTTTGGGAGTATTTTCTATGTAATTCATTTCCAAATAGGACCTCTTGTGAGTAGACATATGATATGTTAAGGGGTTGTGTCATTTGTGATCCATGTCCTTGTTGAAAAGGACTATAACCATGTGACATGTTTGTATTCTGACTATGTGGGGCATTTGTGGTTTGTCCAAGGTTCCAAGGTATTTGTATTGATATGATGACCTTGAGACATAGTGTGCATGTTTGATTGACGTCCTTGTGACATTGTGTTTGTGTTTGATTAAGGTCCTTGGATGAGAACCTGTCTCACCTTAGGTATACCAAGGATGTTAGATGTGGATGCCCTTATGGCCTGAGATGATGACCCAAGGGAGTAAATGCTGAGCCAAAGGGTTGTGTTGTGAATAATGGTTGTGATCTGGTTTGTTTCATGGGCTATGACATAGATTGTGTCACAAAGATGGATGAAGTGTTGGTAGTCATAGTATTTGGGTTTCTTGTTCCAATGGGTATGGAAATCATAAGTTGTGGTGTAGATTGTCCTTGGCTTGTTTGTGTGTTGTTCTTAGGTGGTGTTGCTATGCGTAAATTATTGACATCAAATCCTTGAGGTAGTTTAACTACTTCATGTAATAGTTTGGCCAAATATCGTTGAGGGTACAACATGACAGTTTCATCCACAAGAGAGGCAACATCATGATTTTGTGTGGTAGCCTCTACTTCTTCTATGAGCACATTTCCATCTTTTTCTATAACAAGGAATTGTTTGAAAAGATTTTGTGTCTTTGGTTGCTGATAAGATGTAGATCCCAAGTTGGCATGATCATGACTCTCAAGGTTGGTATTTTTGTGAGGAAAATTAGTGGTATTGTCAAAGTTGAGGGTGCTAGTGTAATTGTAAAGGTCCTTATCATCATGAAAGAGATCCATTGCTCAACTTTTATTTTACAATCTAGTTTCAACCATATAAGGCTTGCTCAAAATGAAGGTGGATGGTATGCAACTAAGACTATGTTTTTGGTCTTTTTTTGAAATAAGGTATGCCTAAAAGTAATGCAACTTTTTTTTTTTGTATTTTTGGTATTTTGAGGATGAAAGATGTCTAATGTATGCAATAGTGATAACGATAATATGGGATGTGATGACATCTAGAATGAATGGAAATTCTCTTTTAGGTCTAAAATGTTGTGGTATGACGGATGCAAATGACTAAGAGATTGTGGATACCTATAGTGAACTTGAGGACTTAAACACTTTTGAAAGAAGTAAGAATAGGATCACTAACTATCCAAGGGTAAACTAACATTTCAACTAGGATTTCCAAATGGCCTTTTTCTAGAACAAGTGAAAAGAGTGATAAGGTGAGTTTCCCAACTAGACTTGTGAGTAGGAAATTATCACCAAAATGACAAAGGACTAAGTTAAAAAGTGACTTGGTCAAATGACAATCTTTTGTTGAATCAATGATGTGTGCCAAGGTATAGAGAGTTCTTCTATCCTAAAATCCACAAGGTGTCAAGCCTAAAAGTTTGAAAAGGGTAGTGTAATGGGATGTTGAGGAATGCAAGCAATGAGGATGCTAAGGTACCTAAAATGGTGAGCTAATAATGGAATGATGATATGCAAGAAGAATTAAGCAAGTTTTTGGTTTTAAATAGCAATCACAACAAGAAGTTGATCTGGAAATGGATCTCAAGAGTTTGGCCTAATTTTGGCAAGATTTTGACCCAATTTTGACTATTTGGTTTGAAACTGTTGCATGGTGTAATGTTGTGAAGTGTTGCAATTTTCAAGTGTAAGGTTTGTTTGCTTGTTTGTTTGAAAGACACACACATAAAACACAAGCATACAAAATATTTTTTGAGTTTGATCTTGACAAACACTTTGAAAACACTTTGCACAACCTAATTGGAAAGGGATTGTACACTTGGTATAGCTCACCAAAATACCTCGGATCAGTGCTGAACACCTCTCCTTCTCGAGAGTGGATAGCTTAGAAGTTTGGTGGCATAGGCTCCCCCTTATAGTGTATTCACTTCTCAGGCTCACCAACTTTGAATTCCCTAAAGAGGAAGTTGCTATTTCTACTCAAGCGAGTTAGTAGTGAGTATCTTCGGGATGATGCTGTACCCAACACTATACCAAGCAATGACTGAAAAGTGAGGCTTCTAAAAACAAGAGGGTTCTAGTGAATACTCAAGGACATGGCATCTCACGAGCATCCAACAAACCACTTAAGGCTTTAATCACTCTACTCAGGGCTCTTATACCTTTAAAAGAAAAGGTAGGTACCCTGTTTTGAATGACACTACATGCCTAAGGCCTACATACCATGAGGACTTGATAGTTTAGTCTTATGCTTTTATATATTGACCCAAGTGAAAAACCGGTTGGAGTCATTCCTTTTTTTGAGGAAGGCACCTCTAAAGGTAACAAAGGCAAGACAAAGATGTTTTTGATCACTCAAGATCGCACGAAGTGCAAGGGTAGTGCATACACAAACAACTTTACCTCACACTCACATAATGTTTATTTTAATTCCAAAATCCAAATGTGTGGGTGGTTATACAAAATGTCTAAAGGTGTTTCTCGTTCTCAAGAGCACCAAATGGCCCGAGAGAAGCACATATGCACTGAGAAATAAAATGAAAACCACAAGACAATGCAAGCACTAGTAAATTTTAAACCCGCTTATGATGTCAAATAAAACACTCAAGTTCTTTCTAGGCCCACTAATCATTCTATGTGAAAAAGACAATCAAGATAAAGCAAACTAAAGCAAGAGTCTTGCAAAACATGATTAGTAGTTTTGACTTCACATCTTTACAAGCAAAGATTTAGTGTTTGAATTTTCAAATCTGATCATTCAAACTTACAAAAAAAAGTCAAAGATTAGTCACAAAAATAAAAATTAAACTATAAAGAAAACTAACATCTAATTTAATAGGCAATATTAATCTAGTCTAGAAATCTAATTAATCTAAGTAAAAAAGGATAAAATCTAAGTCTAAATTAAAAAAAAGTTAGATTGAAATCTAAAAAGTTAAATCTAATTAAGACTAAAAATTTGAGGAATCTAAATCCAAAAATCTACTTAAAGCTAAAATCTAAAATGTAAGCTAAATTAAATATCAAAGATTTAATTAAGAATCTAATTAAAAATCTAAAGTTAATTAAAACCTAATCTAATTAAAAGTCTATCTCTAATTAAAATTTAATTAAAGATGCAAATTAAATTAAAATGTAATTAAAAGCTAAATCTAATGATCTAAATTAATTAAAATCTAGATTAAGATTTAACTGAAAAGCTAAATTAAATTAAAATGTAATTAAAATCTAAATCTAGTTATTTAAATTAAAAGCTAATCTAAATGTAATCTAATTAAAAACTAGTCTAAAGCTAATCAAAATTAAAAGGTTTTAATCTAATTAAAAGCTAATCTAAATGTAATTGTTTAGTAATTCTCACACTGTGTCTATTCTTCCTCGACATTACAAAATTGTCTGTAATCTGAAAATACTCGCCACCTTAATCAGCCAAGCTGATTTCTCGACTTATGCATAGATCTCTTTTGTTTGTGAACGTGGTAACTCGTCTCACACAGATGAAGCATGCACCATCTTGCTGCATTGAATCAAACATGTCATGTAGATCAATACCAAATCTGATCCACTCAGGGGTTCAGATTGTGAAAATGCCAAGTTATAGTCGACAAAAACTCAACTTTGTAGATGATAGCCTTCAAAAGTATGCTTCTGATTGAAAACAATTGCCAATTATCACAATCCAAGTTATCGGTGACTACAAATTGGATCCTGGAATTTCTTATAACCCTCAGAAAAGCTCCCAAATCCTCGCCATTTCCTGTCGTCAAACCATATCACCCACCTTCGAAAGAGCCTTAATCATATACGCCTCCTAGGCGAGATAATTTCACAGAATGAAAACAAAAAACAAGCAACAAATCTTGAAATATGGCGAACACTGAAGGAAAAGATAGTACGTCGGCCCATGAAAGCAAATAAAGATCACAGAACAACTGAAGTGGAAGTGGAGCCAGCGAAATGAGAGTTTGGCTGTAGAGTACCAAATTGGAGAAGTGAAATTTCAATACCAGTGATGATGTGTTCTCCAGGCTAGCGCGCCAAATTGGAAAAGAGGGAATTAAGGCTTCCAACTGCAAATGCAAAATGACAAATTGAATTAATGGTTCAACGCTTCAAAACAAAAACGTCAAACAGAAATAATGAATGCAGGTAGTGGGTGCAACTAATTTTCGGCGCAGATTTAATGAATGCACTCTGTGTGTTCAATCAACTGTCGGCGTGGCCATAAACGTTTGCTTGATGTCCCAAAGTTTACAGAGAAGCAGCATGCCAACTTGTCTGTGTGGTCAACGAACGGTCGGCGCAGAATTAATGACAAACTTATCAACATGTACATGTCGAGTGCGGGAATTTGGAAGAGGGTCGTAAAGTTTTAGTGGACATGAAAGACCGAGACTTCTCATGGAATGCGATGATTACAGGAGATTCATGACAAAGCCTTAGAGTTGTTCAAGCAAACACCACAAAGAGGCGTGGGCTCATGGAATGCAATGATTATAGGATATGCATAAAATGGGTTTACTCAAAAGGTATTGATTACATGTAAGAAAATGCTATTAGCAGGTTTAAAGCCAAACAACAGAACCTTTGCCAGCATCCTCCTAGCTTGTGCCAAATTGGGGTTTTCGGAACAGGGTATGGTTATCCATCAAAGCATAGTTGAGAGCAGATTTTTATCGGATGTTGTAGTTACAAGTGGCCTGGTAGACTTCTATGCAAAATATGGAAGCATACGAAAGGCATAGGAACTGTTTGAAAAAGTATCTCAACCAGATCGACTGCACAAAATGGATTTGTTGAAAAAGCTTTAGAATCCAGATTCAACAACCTTTGCCAGCATCCTCACTGCCTACACCAAAATGGAACGATTCTTTTGTTTTTTTGTTTTGTTTAAATATGGGATTGGCGTCGCATTAAAAATCGAAAGATGGCATAGATATGCATGAAAAAAGTGGAGGCATAGACCAGGCACATGAATTGTTTGACAGAATGTCTCAAAGAATTATGGTCTCATGAATGCATTAATGGCAGGATATGGGCGCAGAGACAAGGCAGTGAACTGCTCGAATAACGATTAGGTAAATGCTTTGAATAAGAGAAAACACAAATAGAAGCACACTACCATTAAAGCATTTCTAATTAATGGTCTCCTTTATATGCCTACTCTATGCTTAGAAATTTCATGATCTCCTTTATTTATTAAAGCATCTCTGCAGAACCTAGACCACAAGTAAGGGTATAACACAAAAAATTATGACGTACATAATTTTCTACTTCTACTTAACAAGAAGATTATGCGTATGTTTGTTAGAAACTTTATTTTTACTAGAACCCTTGATTCATACTTTTGCAGGTTATGTTACATGAAATCCACCACATACTTCTCTCAGTAGTTCTGAATATTATGTAAACAATCTTATGGCGTGACAAGAAAATTATAGAACATAAACTGGAATACCTTCGAATTGGTTTCACTTTTGACTTGCGTAAAATAATCCCTCAAAGCACTCAACTCCCCGTAACAGAAGGTAGTGAACTTTGTAAAAAGAGATTTCTATATCATGCATAGATTTCTATAACATGTAAAAAAAGAGATTTCTATAACATGCAGAGATTTCGGGTTCACCAAATGTAAATGAGGAAAACCTTTCAAGTTAGCTGCAAATAGCATAAAACTAAATCCCAATCAACAATAGGGCGCAATGAAAAGTAAGAAACATGAAAGTATGAAACAAAGTCACCTAGTCTTCAAGCTTCCATTGAATGACCTCCGTTGGCCTTCTCCACCTCACTGCAAATTGTATGATTGCCCTCATATTTGGAGTGCAACTATGACCTATGCCTAAGACAAGCAAGATATTGAAGTATTATGAGTGCCCAAGTATTCAAGTTCTCAAGCATACTAAAATAACTCTATGTCTATGTATATTTCAAAATAACTAAAGAGAGACCCTTTTAAAGAATGTGAGGTTGACAATGGATGACCAGGATTAAAAGTTTACAAAAACCAAACATCAAAGGCTAAGATTCAATGTGATAAGGAGCATTAGGGTTATGGAAACATTAGGTCAAAGTTAGGGCAAGCTTTGAAATAAAGGGTTGCGATTTAATTGAAAGCAAATAAATCAATGGGGGAGAAAAAAAAGTAGTTGGAAATTCAAATAATTATAAAAATTATTTGATTTATGGAGGAAAGTTGACTTAGGAATTAAATTCATAAATGGGAATAAGACAAAAAGTAGTAAATAATTATTTTAATTATTTAATTGTGGGATGAAAAGTGGGTTAAATGGATAAAATTATTTAATTGAAGGATAAATGGTAATGTTATTAAATAATTGGAGGGAATAAGGATTGATTAGTGACATATTTAAATAAATAAATATAATTTATTTATTTAAATAATCATGGAGGAATAAATATGACATTAGGACATGATTAAATAATTGAATTATGTGAGGGATAAGCATGGTGGTCATAGAAAAATGTAGCTCCAGGGCCTAGGTCATTTTTTATGTGTCTATAGTTTATGCCAAATTTCTCGAAATTACAACACTACAAGCCAACATAGATCTAGGAGAATAAAATATCGCCTATATTTAAATTCAAAATTAGGTCTATAGACTCATACGCCAGTTCGATTGATGAGTCCCATTAGGCTAAGCGTGGGACACATTTTTCAAGAAATGCTTAGTTTAATATCAAATTCAGATCTAGGTCCTGAAACTTAGGTGGGACCCATATGCCCAAGGTGGTGTATGAGTCCCTCATGACTAAATTTGGGCTATACAAACCAAAATCATTAAATTATGAGTGCTCAATTGGTATATGTGGGGATTATCCTAGGAAAGATGCATTAATTAAAGCTTTTGGATAGAAAATAGGACCAAATAAGGCATAAAGAAGCCCAATTTTAACAAAGTGTGAAAATATGTTCAGGGATTATTTTTTTACAATACATACTATATTTATAACAAATATAATTTAAAATAATATAATGTAATGTAGTATAATATAATATAATATAATATAATATAATATTATATTATATTACACTATATAATATAATATAATATTTATGACGAATATACATGATTGATATATAATATTTATTATATTGTATATTATAACATATATATTATATTATATTATCTATTTATATTATCAAATTAACAACTCGTGAATTGTGAAGTTCTAATATTTTCTTTTATATACTAATTAGCAAGATAAACAAGTATTTTTAAAACAAGTTGCAGTACATAATGGCTCCAACAAGGAAGTTATGTGCACTCATTATATGATATATTTTGATATTGTTATGATACTTCATCCAATAGTTTATTCAATATCTTTGTTTGTATTTATGCTATTTTTATATCTTAAACAATATTAAAGGACTTGAATTGTGTTAGAGTGAATAATTTATCTATTCACTATATTTAAGTGTACTTTGGTTGATGAGGTTAGACAACATCTTGCCTAACTGAATGTGCAACTTTTAGGCCTCTAGAGGTTATCGAGCTGTTTGGTAAACCTCATGTATATACCTTTTGAGGTTGGAAAACTTTCCATATCACCTCAAGGGTCACTCAACACTTGGCATCAAGGTTGATGACTTGGTCAAATAGGTTGTTGATTTGCATATTCCAAGTGATCCAAAGGTTTACACCTTTAAGAAACTTGTCTACTTATTTGTGCAACATCATGGTGAACTTGTCAATCCACATGGTAGGTGGATTGCCTCTTCCTTTCCTATAAAGGCTTGAGCTCATATTGTACATTTTAATGAACTCTAACATGAATGAGGTTGATTATTGTTGTGTGCAAGTATTGTTTTTGTGGAAGAACAATGTTTTTTTTGTTATGATCTTGGATAAAAATTCTAACATATTATCAAAAAATTATAGAAAAAACCCTTCCCAAAATATTGCATCAAGCCTAATTAGAGTTCCATGCAATTTGATTTTCATGTAAAAATGATCTCCATTGTGGGGTTGAAATTTTGTAGTAGCTATTCATTTTTCTTCATAGGTCTTTTATCATTGTTACGAGTCATTATTTTCTTGCCACAATTTGTAAGGTATTTAATGGCTACTTCATCATTGTTTTGATTAGATGAAGAATGAAAGGGACAGTACCATTACAAAATAGCCATTAAGGAAAGCGAGGGGCTCATGAGAAGTGAAACACCCAAAAACACTAAAGCATAAACTAAAACTTCAACAGTCTGACTAGGAAAAAAGAAACTAAGACAACAAAAAAAATATTGGAGCATGGGACCACAAAACACCTATAGGTCTCCCAACAACTTGAGACCTCTGATTTTCTTCACTCCTAAGCTAGGAAGATGAGATTCTCCTCAAAAGATAAAAGGCCTTTTTGCATAGCTTGAGTATCCACCACCTTACCTTTCTTCTACTTGTGACCATCATCACACCCTTCCTCAACCACTCATTTTCCCTAACCCTTCCAAATGGTTATTTCATTATTTTTGTAGTTTATTCTTAGAATTGTTTATAAAAAATTATGCATTTCCGAGATCTTCCTAGACTGATCTCTCTTGTCATTTCACCATTCTCCTCATTGTGGGACAAATCGACATACTCAACACATAAATTTGGCTTCTCTGTTCTCATTATAACTACAACTCTCTTATGATATATCACACCTATAACAATTCATGGTGGACCTTAAGTCACAACCTCCATATCCTTTGCAGGAAATTTCAATTTTTGCCACTCAGAACATTTCATTTAAGTGACCTACAGTCATTTTTGGTAGCTCAGATGTGGCATATTCCCTTTTCCATCAAGACCCATGTGGTTTGTGCCAAAACCTATGCCCATGTGGACCATACTTGCAAAGCACTCAAGTAGCAATTTTTTGAGAGTTTCATGCGACCTTTGTTGTAGGTCTATGGATTTCCATCTACAATTTTATCAATTTGAAATGTGTGATCAAATTTCAATTAACATATCTGGCGCATGACTTAGGGAGTGATCTAAAATATTAACCTTCATTTGGCATGACTAGTGGAGTGATTTGAATCTCCCTTGTGTGATCTAGTAAGAAATACATTCATAGACATACAACCCCATCTTCAATGATCTACTTTTGCATGCATCGATATCCTCCACTTGGCATGATCACCATTTGAAATTTAATGTTCAAAATTTAGAATTAATTTGTAGAAATATCTCAATGTCTCTTTCTTTGGCTAGTACATGACCTCTTAGTCCCCTTTACTTGGTCAAAACTCCCTCAATCCAAGCCCTTTTTTATTAACATTTATTGTTAATTTAGAAGTTAATGATAATATTTAAAGGTTTTATTTATGCATGTAATCTAATACATGCATAAATCATACCTTTAAATATTATAATAAACTTCTAAATTAAAAAAAAATGAGCTAATAAAAAAGGCTTGTCTCTCAGCCTAAGGTAGGACCCCCAAAAGTAAGAAAACCTAGGATGAGGGTAATAAAAGAAAAGGTCTCTCCTTGCATTAGGTTTCTCTTACACACTTGCTTCCTTCCACTCAAACGATCTCCATTCCCCATATTCCAATCTCTATTCAAGCTATTTGTATTCACTTCAACAGCAAAGTAAGATATTTTCCTAGCCCGACTACTGACCCTTAAGTTCTTCCCTAGGATCCATTTCAAAGGATTCCCCTTCTAGTGGTTAGGTTGAACTACTAGTATTGTCTTTCCATTTCTTTTCCTTAGTTGTCCATTACATCCCCCTTAACAAGCTCCTTGAGTGGAGGCCTGGAATACTTCGTTGGCTTCCTAGGGAGAGGTCTTTGATCATGCCAATACTAGGTACGAAATGTGCTCTCTTCTAATCTGCATTGGGATGATCCCAAAATCTTCCTACAAAACTCACTCCCCAAATGCAACCTTGATTATTAAATTGAAACTAGGGCCTTTTGGATGTCCCTAACTAGGATCTAGATCAAGTCTCCTACTGATTTTGACACTCTAGAGCCCTTTTTCCTAGTGGGATTGCACTAGCTCCCGTGGTGTGGCTAAAAATAAAAAAGCCTTCATTTTGCTATCCTACCAAGCTTGTGCTTTCACCAGTGCTATCCACCTCTAATTGCTACTTCTCAATGATGTTCACCCTTTGCTCTAATTGCTACTTCTCAATAATGTTCACCCTTTACTGTATCTTCTCCATCAACCATTCTTGCTCTACAACCACCTTGTACCACTTGCCATTTGTTGATACAAAACAACATTTGTCTAATAACATAAAAAATTAATAGAATAATAATACTATAATAATACCGTAGAATGTTAATATTATAACATAAATATAAGAATATAATAATAAATTTATAATAATATAATAATATAGTAGAATGTTAATATTATAACATAAATATAAGAATATAATAATAAATTTATAATAATATAATAATATAATATAATAACAATAAAATCATTTATTGTATTTTTTCAGTAAAAAATAGTAAAATAGTTTAATTATTTAAATATTCTTAGAACTAATATATAATTTATAATTTAAGATACTATAAATTATAAATAATAATATAAATTTATTCACATAATAAATATATAATAATACAATATAATATATTAATAATAATTATAAAATACTAATACAAATTTAATTACATTATAAACATATAATAATAATAATAATAAATATATTATAACATATAATTATTTTATTATAATAATAATAGTATAATAATATAAGAGAATAATATAATGTTATAATATAATAATTAAATTTAATAAAAAATAATTATAAAATGATAATATATTAATAAATAATTATTTTATTTATTTATTTAAATAATTTACAATTATTTTATTGTAATTCAAAATTATGTAAGAACTATTTTATTTATATAAAATGATTTTTAAGATATATTTGAAGGGGCAAAATTTTTAAAACATATAGAGGTGAAAATGTCATTTCCCACTTTGTTAACATGTCCTATACAATTTCTATAATGTGATGTATGTTATCATTTTTTTTAAATATTATTATACTTTGACATAAGTTTTGTTGGGAGAATAGCCACGTCTCAATAGCCCTATCCACCCAAACCTACTTAACAAGAGACACGTTGTGGGGTGTGCTTGGTTGTTTTAAACATCTAGTTAATAGAAATAGCTAGGGGTTTAATGTGATTGTTTGTTGTTTTATAATATCATTATTATAGTTGTTTAATATTGAAAAATAAAATAAAGGTGTACTTGTTGTTTTAAACATTTAGTCAATAGAAATAGCTAGGGGTGTAATGTGATTGTTTGTTGTTGTGTAATGTTATTATTATAGTTGATTAATGTTGCATAAATAAAAAATAAAATTTATATGGGTGTGTTTTGTTGTTTTAAACATTTAGTTAAGAAGTAAGTAGAGGTGTAATATAATTGTTTGTTGTTGTATAATGTTATTATTATAGTTAATTAATGTTCCAAAAATAAAAAAATGTAATTATACAAATATATTATTATAATAATTCCATATATATATATATATTTATTTATTTATTTTTATCATTTTGATAATGTGATATTTATGTAATTTTTGCCTTGCTAAATTATATTATTACATGTATATTTTTCAAAATAGATTTTATTGAAATATTAATTGTAGATACATAATTTTATTTTTGATATTTATTATACATAGATAAATTTTATTGTGATATTTAATATACACTTGATAAACAAATATAAAATATGCATTGAGTGTACTCACATTTATTTAATAAGTTTGAAAATCTTACCAATTATTAAATAAAATATGTAAAATAATACTTGTAAGTCAACAATGTAATTATATGATGATGTATGTAAAAGTGCTCATGTCATTCAAGTCATTAATAGGTTTGAAATTTGATTCATGAATTAAAATGCATTGCATTGCACATAATTTAGAAAAAAAAAATCCTAATTTTGCAATCATTGTTGACAACATGAACCAATGAAAAGAAAAGATAAAAAATATTTTAACAATTTTAGAAATATACAATTTAAAATAGACTATATAAAATTGTTGGTAAGTTTTAATTCTAGATGTCTATTGATTAATTTCTCACTATCACTCAAAAATTGAATTGAATGAATGCTTTAGAATTCTCCATGGACAAGAACTAATAACTCATTACTACTCCGTTATTGTAGGGCACCCTTTCATAGGACCCCTTTTTATCTTTACCAAAATCCATTGACAATGCTCTTCATTTACAAACATCCTTGTAACTCGCTTATTAGGTTTTTCCCTACTCACACATTCTGCCTATTTATACCATCCATCTTCTTTGTTTACCTTCGGCTTTGGAGTTATCTGAGATAGTTGTGTAAATCTTGTAAGTTTTTAAGTTTATATCATCCATCTTCTTTGTTTACCATGGACTTTGGAGTTACCTGAGATACCTAGTTGTGTAAATCTCGTAAGTTTTTAAGTTAAAGGATTGCAAATATCTGTTGGAAGTAAACGATTTGGATTGTTTTATTACAAGAATTAGTTTTTCCCTTTGGCTGGCATGGCCCTTTCTTTTCAGAATTATCCAAATATAATCCCCAACAAATGATTCTAGGAGGCAGTTAATGGGGCAGTCTTCATGTGTTCAATGAGCTTCGCTTATGGTGGAGATCTGAGCATGAACCAGTTTTATTGTCCCATTATATGCCTAAGAGAGTCATTTGTTGTGTGGGGAAGTATATTTGGCTAATTAGGGAAAGAGAGGGTCATGCTAGGCATACAATTTGTAGAGATATAGATGCTGGGGAGCAACGAAGATCTGCTAGAGGTAAACAATTTGGATCCTTGCTGTTTTATTAAAAGAATCTGGTTTTCCCTTTGGGATGATGTTGTTTACTGTAGCAGAATAAGTCTTTTATTTTTGTTTTCTTCAGATTCCAGGTTGATAGATCTGTTAGTGTTTTGGAGAGCACATACAGTATACATCCTCACAAGAGATGGAGGCCAAAAGTGATATCGTATTTCATTTTAATGAGGGGAACCAAATGGCTTTCCTTGGATGAAATAAACTAGATTATAAATGATCTACAATGTTATGGTGTGGCTAAAGGCAAGAATGTTTTCTGTTGGTTTCCAAATGCCAAAAGGAGAAATGTTTTCTATTAGCAGCACGCAGGGTTTTATTAGTTTTCTATTTTTTATTTCTAAACCCTAAAAAATGTGTGTTTCAGCCTCCAATCGGCATTCACTATTTCCATACCAAAAATGGCCTTCTGACTGAAGATTTTTTCAGTATGAAAGAACTTTTAAATAGGATTGGCTTTTATACTTGAACAGATCTACAGTTAGAAGGCCATTTTTGTGATGAAAATAGTGAAGGTCGTGTGAAGGATGAAATACACAATTTTTAGGGTTAGCAATAAAAACAAAGAAAACAACAAATGCTTAAAACCCTACCCGGCCATGCAATAACACTCATTAGATGTGTGTGATTGTTCCTTGTTCGTTTCCCTCTCTTTGTGACATTATGAAACAAATAGAAGACATTCATGCCTTCTGCTGCATAATAACCTTGTAGCTCAGTAGTAATCTGGTTTACTTCAAGGACGACCTTTTCGTTCCGCTCATGAAAATGGAATCTAATATTCGCTTTTGGTCTTTTGTTGGCCTCCATCTTTTCTGCTTGCGCTCACCACCACACTAGCAGATCTGATCAGCCTGGAATCTCATGAAAACAAAAATAAACGACTTACAAAGAAATGGATGGTATAAATAAGCAGAATGTGCGAGTGGGACAAAACATAATAAGTGAGTTAGAGGGATGGTTGTAAAGCAAGAGCAGAGTCAATGCTGGAAAAGTAAATCAAATTTGATTTAATGGAGAGCTTTCTCAAGGTGAATATTGAGAGAAATTGAAAGGCCCTGATCCTTCCATGTGAGCAGCTGGTTGAAAGGTTCATGAATTCTGTGGAATCTTACCCCTCTCACTCAAATTTTTGAGCACCCATGTTTGTGGAAGGAAAGGATGAGAATTATTCAGACTTGGAATTAGAAAAAGTAAGGAAAATCCAATCTAATTAAGTTATGCAATCTCTTAAAATCGGCTTTGTTGGTTTGGACTCTGAGAAGAAACAAATATTTATGGATATTGCTAATTTCTTTAAGCCAAAATAAAATATATGGAAGGCATCCTAGTGGAGGATGGCTGAACATGCAGTTCAATCCCTGATAGAGAAATTCCTGGTGGATAAAAGGAGATGTATTTAGGATGCACGATCACTTCCGTGACTCGGGAAGACAAATGGCAGGCAAAGCGGTCCCTTCCTCGGTTGTGGCACCCAGAGCATCTCAGATCTATGGTGTGATGCTTTTCAATATCTCCAAAATTAAAATCATAAAAAGCCCTTATTTCTTTATTTATTCTATTAGCAAAGAATGTAAATTTAACCATGATTCTTGAATGCAGCAAGAAAAGGAACTAAAAAAATGTAGAAAAATCAAATGACCGGTGTTACGATCACTTTTGGGACTCCTCCCTCAATGCGAGAATTGATTATTTTATAGGAAATTCAAATAAACATGGTGGTCATTCAACTGCCGTCCTGTGGCTTTGAGTTGGCAAGGCACGATGGGAAAGAATTCCTTCATGGATTCCTGTTAGACAGTTGCAGTATTTCGGCAAGTCAAATCAACACCCAGGTAGTTTGTTGCAAATTACGATTTTTACAGCAGTGATGAGATGTTTATGGATTTGATTGTATGAGTTACAGTTTATTTCTTAGATAAAATTTTATAATCAATACGTACATTTCAAATAATAATTGGGTGACCATGAAAAACAATTATTTTGGATGTTAATTTTGAATTTCATGACAGTTTTAAGTTAAAGATGGCTGATTTTTGTCATTGTGATGGATTGCAAAATCTTCCTTCTATATTTAAAGTAAATGTAAAATCGTTTGGAAGAATTAGTTAGAAGTAATGCATCCCGTGAGTAAGGCATTGAAGAGCAGGCTGAACATATATCCATGATTTTCAAGTGACAACTTATAGTAGTGTTTGAACTCCATTGTTTTTGTTATTTATAATAGGTTGATGATGATTATTTTAAATTTTGTTGGATACAAATTAGTAATTGAAACACATTGGTGTAAGTTAAGTTTTCTAGATATTCTTAGGATTCAAACTTAGTAGTGAAGTGTGTATATGTTTAAATTTAAATATTTGAGTTTAATTTCTAGTTTAAGAATGAAACTTACTATTTATTTGTGACACCTTTTTAAAGGATGAAGTACTATTTAATTTGTGGTACACTTGTAAGAATGATGTACTATTTAATTAAAGTAGAGAGTCCACTTTACCTAGATATCATCTATATACATATTTAATAGGAGATATAAATTTACATTGCACTTGTATCTATATATTCATATAGTTTTTAATCACATCCCTTGATGTTTTGATGATCACAATGTTACATATTTAATTTCCTTGTGAGTTTAGGATTATCTAGATAGAAACTATTGAAAATTGATTCATGATATTTAGTTTTATACATATTATGTATATTTTGAGATCATGCTTTGTATGATCTATATATGTTGAAGCTACAACAATTGAAACTTGAATATAAATATGACTATAAATGTGTGGAGGCATTAAGTTCTAATATTATCTAGGTAATTACTAAAGGTGAAAAGGTGATTACTATCCAAGTTATAGAAATTAAATAGAACCTTTAGAATCTAGGACTTTTAAAGAGTACTTTCATAGGGTATATTAGGGCTTATGAAAAATTATGAGAGTGGATATTGATGGTTGAATTAAATTCAAGGTATATTGGCATTTTGCAATAAAAATCAAATGAGGTTAAGATAATAAATATATGATTCATTCACATAGAAAAATATATTTTTAACTCTTCTTACAATACATTTGAGGTCTTTTTTGTAGAACATCCAAAGATAAAATTGGATTTCCTAAGAGTTAAGATCTCTAATTAGGTTAAAATTTTATTACTCCTCTCTAATTTTATCTAAGTGATAAAATACTTTAAACAATTTGGTGGTTTGGTTTCTATTTGAAACATAGACTATCATCAAGGTGTGCAGATCAATTTTTGCCTCATATATTAGTTTCCATACATATTCCAAGATAGGATTTCCTGCCTTGAGGTAATAATGTAAGAACCTTTCATGTATTTTATTCATCGATATATTACTTCAAAAATTGCACTACCAAAGAGGCCTAATTCATAATGACTTGATATACAAATAAGTCCATTGGAACCAATATTTGAGATACAATTAGCCTATGAGATCTTTGCTATATCACAAACTTACCACTAATTAAGATGTCAACACTTGAGAAGAGGAAGAGAAGGATAAACTTGATTCTTTGTATCTATTATAGAGAATTTGCGTTGTAGGTTATGCCACCATTATATTCAACAATAAGACAACATGTACACATGATATATAAATTTAAATGAACAATTCATAATTTATATAAAAAATAAACACACATATATATGTATGTCCAAGTTCTTGAATTGATCTAAAACATACACTAGAAGGTCATGTAATCATAACAATTTTTGAAAGTTGTATGCATATTTAAGTTCATATTTAAATTAAAACTTGAAACATGTACATGTGTATATATAACATGTAACATATGTACCCATAACATTTAATGTACATCTAACATGTTTAACATATATAAATCATTTAATCATGAGTTCTCTAAATCTAGATATAATGTATAAACACCTATGTAAACATGTGCATGTAGATGAACATAAACATAAACATACACAAACATGTACATGTAGATGAACATAAACATAAACATAAGCAAACATGTACATGCAGATGAACACAAATATAAACATAAGAAAACATGTACATGTAGATGAACATAAACATAAGCATAAGAAAACATGTACATAGATGAATATTTAAGCTCAAACACATGTATGAATATCATAAGAAAATGTATGTAATCACTTCTCTTTGTGTAAATATGTGAATTTCAATGTATGAAACATAAATCATCACCTACAAAAATATAAACTATCATGTCAAAAATTGCAAACACATGTATATGATAAGAGCTATATATAGCCATACATGTACATATCACTTCGAATATATATATATATATATAAAATCAAGTCCAAGGACAAATACATGTCTAGAGATAATCAAATGTACCAAAATGTATCAAAAATTAATAAATGCAAATGTCTATGCATATGTAAATATCTAGAATTTTACATGACAATGGACCTCTAGGTGGTAGCCTAATCATCATGTTGACTCCTAGTCAAGGGTATGTGCAGGATTATCATGGAAAAATAGGCCCTTAAGTTGAGATAAAATTCAAAAAAATTAGAGTTAGGCAACTTGTCTAAAAATTTGAATAAGTTATCTATATTATTTTAAAAATATTTAAGAATAGAATCTGTAGCAACTTGAATGTAGTTTCTAAACTACTAGGTTTATTTAAAAAAAAAAATCTATTTGATGAAAATTTGAAATTTCAATGCAGTACTTAAGGGAAAAAATAAGCGATATTTTCCTAACCACCCTAACCACAATAAAATGATAATATTTTTAGATATAAGTAGAGAACTCATGTCCCAGATGTGATCATATTTTTTGTAAATTTTTTTCCAAGTAAATAATTAATTATGAATTTTTATTAAATTTTTAAAAAATATAAAAATTGTATGTCCGACCACCTTAACTTGGTCAAAACTTCATGAAATTTTTTTAAAAATTCTATAGTATGCAAAGCATAGAATGTGATGCATGTTTTGGATTCAAAAAATGTGATACTGTTTGAAAGCTATAGATGTTTTCAATCAGCCTATTAATTAAGACTTTAATCATAATTCAAATAGAAAATGAATAATAATTATTTCTTAATTTCAAAATAAAACATAATTTATATTGGTGGAAAGCTGAAAATCTCCTTTAAAAACCTTTTTGTTTCATCAATTTTGGGTAAAAAGAAAGTTCTCAACCACATACCCTACACATACCCATCAATTTTGGGTAAAAAGAAAGTTGTCAGCCACATACCCTACACATACCCATCATATCACCACTTTTTGGCCCATCATGATCCTACACATACCCTCAAGTGATCCTCTAAATAAGAATCCTACTCTGATAGATGTGTGAGGCCCTAGAGATAAAATTATACATAATGTGTTAAATGAATTATATATATAAGATTATTTAAAAATGTACATGCATAAATATCTATAGATATATATGTGTATGTACACATACATATAAAAGTTTAAAACTCACATGTCCAATGACAACAATATTATCAACTGAATCACGTTGATGTATACAATGTGAAATCGGGCTAGGAGTAACATGAGGTATCTCCATCTACAATATGTATATAATTTAATTAAAACTAAAATTTAAATATTTAAAAAAAAATTGAATTGAACATGCACACACACAAAAACATATAAATACACATGTACCTGCATATAAAGTGGCACCGGATCTGAACCCTCTATAATGGCTACCTCCACTAAATCAACTAAATGAGTTGTTTGAGTCATCTCATTATCTACATTTGTCTTAGCCCTCACATGTCATAGTAATTATGAGTGAAGGGGACTAACCAGCTGAGATGGAATCATTGACAAATCTGAATGCATCAACATCTCTAAAAAACTATAGACATGTAAAATATGCATGCATTTCAATTCATAATTTTAATTGAGTAACCTTTATTTAATTAAATCTAACATTTCATTCACTTTATTTGATTAAATAATTTCATCTTCTAATTAAATAAATTCAATTTATCATTACCTCATTTGATTAAATAAATCATCTTATTTAATCCTAGGTCATCTCATTTAAAATAAATAAATCTATATTTGTTTGATTTAAAGCTATCGCCATCTTCTTTAATTAAATAAATCAAATTCTTTATTTAATTAAGGATTTATTTAATTAAGTCTAAATCATATTCCTCTCATTTTGATTTATTTTAATCTTAAAATCTAAGTCAAAATGGTCAAGTCACCTAATCTTCACTTAAATTAATCAAATCATGATTAATCTAATCCTAATCACGCATCACATCCTCTAGCTTTTCCCACTTGGACAAATAAATCAATTTATTGATTTATTAAATTCTCCATTTTCTCTTAACAAGGAATCTTCAGGGAATATTCCTCCAATTTGAATCTCCCCCCAAATTGACATGTACATCCAACAAAGCATTTAAAGAGCTCTTACATGTCTCTTGCACAAGTCAAACTAAGTATTTAACTCATCTTTTCATCAAATTGAAATTTTAAATCTCCCCCTCTTTGGAACATTGACCAAAATGTGCTCATTCCTCAACCTCTCACATGTTGACAAGTGGCATCTTGTCATTGGTGGATCTTTAGTCCCACATCCTCCATGTTTTGCATTCTTCTATCCTTCTTGATTATAAATAGAGGCCTCCTCTATTGTATTAATCTTCCACAAATCCACAATCTACAACTTGATCATTTTTCATACCATATCATCTTGCATTATCCACCATCCAGGAGCTTGTCAAGGATTGGGAAAGGGATTCTTTCCACATCAAAGAAGCACCAATCCACTATAAGATAGGGGTTTGATCATGTTTTCATATACTTGCAATTAGTTGTTTTTGTTCTATTTTGTTTGCATATTTTAGCATGGTTAAGTATTTCATAGGGAAGTTTAATTTAATGTGTTTCAAATGACTAACATGATAATATTATGTTGAGGTTTAAGGATATGCAGATTTGGCATCCACAAATACCTATAGAATTCTGCATCCTCTCCATGTCGACTAAAGGATCAGTAGCCTATGCAACAATCGAAAGATCCATAGGTGGATCCTAATGTGCACTGGTGTGGGGCCCAAGGTGATTAGAATGATAGGATCTTATATGTGAATGAAAATATGTACCTAGATGATGTCTTACCTGATCTACAAAGATCCCAAGCTTTGATACAATGAAGGCATATGCCTCTAAGAGGTCTTCAACCAAACAATGGAAAGTACTATGTTCTATCTCTCCAATAAGAACATCCAATTATGTGGGTGTAGGGATGCCCGCCATAGCATAAGGATCATAATCAACACTACTGTATTGTGTTGTAAATGAAGGTCTGGATCGTGGACATCTTGACATCAAATATTAACCCACAAGATCACTAGCTATCCTAGTGGCAACAACTACGATATCACTGACATTATCAATTGCTTCCCTTTGGGGAGTAATGACAACTTGATCTGTTGAGGGGGCCAAGGTTAGGGAGAGAGCAGGAGATCTCTCGCCAGCCAATTCCCTACACACTAGAGTCAGTCGATCTACTCGATGATAAGGGTCCCTATCGGTAGCTCTACCATGCCCTTGACCAAGATATGCTAGAAGGTCACAATAGTTGAATTTGAGGCCCAAATGAACCCCACCATGCAACTGCTGTGCAAAATATAAGGGAATTTGGTCATTATTTGGATATTAACCAAACATTGCAAGAAATTGAGGATAGATCAAAGTAGCCATAGCACCATCCACACATTTTGAAACCTAGTATGCTTTCACCTTAGGTTTATCTTGATAGTATGGAAAGCATTGTGTTTTAATCATTTCTTTGGTTACCAAACCCTGAATTTGAGAAAAGGAATTAGCACCATAGACTTCTTCCTACATATCGAAAAGAATAGTGGGTACACTATCGGGGGAATATGCACTAGTGCCTTCAAGTTTATCTCTAATTTTCTATAGGCTCTGTAATATGGACTTGCAAGTTTCCTTATATATGCCTGTGTTGGTACAATCAATTATTGAAACTCTCAAACTCTCAATCTCACTATTAGTACATGCAAATAGTTCTTGAGGTGGAATAGGTGCATTTACCATGATGTGTACTTGAATGTGCAATGAGGTTCTTGCTTTAATATATCTATAGAGAATAGAAATACTAGAACATGTGCATTAAATATAAATTAAGAAAAAAAAAACTATTTACAAGTGATCTAGAATGTATTTCTCTATTTATCTAGTTCTTGTGCATGTGTGCAATAAATTTAATGTAACTTAGAAATGTAGCTAAACAAGTGAAGTTAGTAAATTAATTTGAAATATTAATAAATCTAATGTAATTTTTTTCATGTCTTCATTTCACCAAAATGTAGAAACTTGTAACTATGCATTTAAATATATAAAATGATCTTATATATATAATACATGTGTAAATCACAAGGGCCAACAAGTTATTTCCTTGTGGAGTTTGTTGTTATTCAATGTATAGGTATGCAACATAGAGAAATTTTAGAATTTTATTCCTTGTCAAAAAGATAATTTTTTTTCCAAAGAAAACCATATGCATAGATATACATGTAAGATTCCTCAATCTTGGTACTAAAGGTGCATTATCATCTCAACCAATGAGATAACATAGTGCTTAATAAAGTGTCTCTAAGATAAGTTATGCTCATGTTGTAGAGTAAGGGAACATCCCAATATATAGTAGAGGAAAATTTCCATGGTCAATTTCTAGTTTACCAAACACACCTTGATGTATAGGTAAATCAATAGTTGAGATGTTTTCATTTGTAGATGTAGAAAGGGTAGAACAATGATTTGAGCACAAAGAGGTATAATTTCAATTGAATTTTCTTAATTTTGAAGAATGAAATTTTCCTATGCTAAGTTGAAACTAGCAAATTACACTTCGAATTTCTTCAAAAATCTATAATTTTAATATGGTTGTAGGAAAGCATAATCTTGTTAAATAATGATGTAGATTAAGAAATTATTTAAGAAATAACTTTAACATAAAATTTTACAAAGAGGGAAAGTGTTTGAAGGATAAAGAATAATGTGTACTTGCTCAAATTTCTCCATCAGACCTGTACTAAAAAACAAATGGAGCTATAGACAAGATAAAAAAGTAAAGTGCTACAAGCACAAAAAGTAAATCCTACTAGTTATTGTGGTCATTGTGGGAAAGATACTTATATAAAATTATTATGTTGAATCAAGTTGCATTATAAGATGAAACCTCAAAATAAAGGTGAAAAGGATAAGCCAATTTAGCATCTCTACATTGGAAGAGATAAAGAGATAGATTGCACTTCAAAGTTGTGCTCTTGGATTAATTGCACTAATAGGAAAGCTAGTTTGTTGGATATCAAGAATCTTTGTTCAATATTAATGTTAATTTGTTAATATTGATGTGCACTTTCTAATTCTTGTTCTCAAACTATCTTGATTTCCAAAGGTTTGGTTGAAAATTTTGGCCTATATTTTTATTAACGCCCTAAGTTAAATTGGGTTGGTTGGATCACATAATAAGCTAATATTCTAGTTAGTAAGAAGCACAAAATGAAACTTAATGATAATTTACTAATGATTATGGCCTTCTTATAAGATCCTACTTAATAATCCTCTAAGACAATCAAATTTCCTATTATCATCTATGAAATATTTATGGTATTCCTTAAACATAATTTGATAATTCAATGTTGAACATGAGAATGGAGAGTAAAATAACCCTTAATTATCCTTCGCAAAGAAATGCAACATAAACAAGATGATTCTAATAGATAACATATGTTCATTTAATAGT